>JAUMHI010000064.1:16928813-16958940 GCA_032359435.1 Enteromius unitaeniatus
ATATATATATTTATATTCCTATAAATTATAGGAATTATATTTTATATTATATTTATATATACATAATAATATACACAGAACACACACATATGTGTTACGTAAAAATATGTTTTTTTTAATGCAATTAATCACAATTAAAATAATTATAATAAATATTTATACGTAATTTTTTATAATTATAAACAATATAAACAAATAAAAAAAATATTTTTTTAAGTTTAAAATGGCCCCCTTAATTATGTTATTAATAATGTTATAAGTACATATGATAAATTAATATTGTTTATTTCAATAACTTCATTGTATTTACCAAATGGTTGTCAAAAATATTTTAAAAAGAAATTCATACACAAATTTAGATTTTTAAGAACATGTTTTGAGCTGCATCAGAAAAAATCAGAAATCACACACACACACACCTGCGTGAAGCCCAGTTTAATTCTCCTCTGTTTGAAGGTTCTGGCGAACTGTTCGAGCTCCTCCAGATCGCTGGGCTCCTCGGCGTGAGCGGTCACCGCGGGAACGGAGCTCATGGGCAGAGCTGAGGAGGGGGCGGAGCTCACGGCGCTCTCCACGCTCTTCTCCCTCTGCAATGACCACAGCCTGTCGTCAAGATGATGCTACAGCACAGATTGGGGAAACACACTACTTTCTCAAACACACGCTTCCATTTCCAACACATTATAAAAGATCCCCCCTGAGTTTCACATTTAATGGATTTCTAAACATATCTGTTTTCACTGTTTAGGGACCAAATCTAGACTCTGGCATACTATAGCAAACGACAAACTTGTAGAAGTATGCAATATTTACACTAACGTTTGGAACCAGTGAGATTTTAAATGGATTCAATGAATTGTTTTATTCAGGAAGCATTAAATTGATCTGAAAAAAGGTCAAATTTAGCTTTGCGTCACAGAAATAAATTCCATTTGAAAATATATTCACATAGAAAACAGTTATTGTAAATTAGAATAATTTTACTGTTTTAACTGTATTTTTTAATTAAACAAATGCATCCTTAGCAAGCAGTGCCAGCCCATCCAACAGGCAATACAGGCGGTTGCTAAAGGTCACCTCTTGCTTTGGGGGCCCCGCAAACACCGGATTTATGAAAAAAAACACATTTTATGAAAAGAATAGCTGTTATTAATTCATACATGACAAACAGCATATCCCTACAGCAATGCGCTCGACCTCCCATTTCTCGTTATTTAATTAGACCGAAAATTGCCTTAAAAAAACATATTTATTTCTGAGATGACTGGATGCCACTTGCTCATTAAATAAGCAATAATGAGGTTGACAGCCATGTAGTTTGCACCTGTTTGGGTGTCATACCTGTGCTTGAAGGCCCAGTCTAGGTGGGGAGGTCAGGAGACTTCCTGGGCTCTGCTGAGGTAGTGGAATCAAATTCGATGTCGAAAGTAAACCTGAAAGAGCCAGGATGACAATTTCTCACTCAAGACATCAGTGCACACAAATGTCATTAATGTCACAGGCAAATGAGGACCTAGTGTGTGAACAGAAGCGTCTCACCTTGCTGACCCTGCTGAGCCTGGGCTTGAGGAAGCAGGAACTGAGCCGGAGACTGCAGAGGATGACCGGGCATCAGGACCAGCTGCTGTAACTGCAGTAACTGCTGAATGTCCTGCAGAGACAGACAGAAAGCCTAATGAGAATGAAATAAAGAATGTGAGCAACAAAAGACAGGGAGGAATGAGAGAGAAGATCTGGTTATTCTACAAAGTCAAGTTTCAGAAACAGCTGGCTCAAGTAAATCTTGTATATTAGCTCAGTTGTAGGTCCTTTTACTAAATATATATACACCAGTCTAATATCACATTCTGGTAAAAAGTGACTTTATATGACTACAATATATTTTAATTGTATTTGCATAATTTAAATACATTAAAAGCTCATTCAACTAAAAATACTGTAATTGAATAAAAATAAGTTAAAAACATTAACTAATAAAAAAAAAATTATTGCACACATGTAAAAAAACAAATATTAGTATAATGATGTAATTATAAAAACACCATTCAAACTTTTTTTGTCTTATGATTATACACACAAACACACACACGTGAACATATTTAAAATAAACGAATTCAATTGTTTGATTTAAATTGTAAAAAAAGAAAAAAAATATATATATATATCACATTATATTCTAATTGTATAAGAATCTAAATTAATATCAACAATAAATCAATCAATACATTTTTATGTTATGATGTTTGCAAAAATTATTAATTTGAGATATTTCAGAAATATTTAGATGCAGTGTTAATGCAAGGCTTTTACTGTAAACAAAAATGTAATTATTTATACATACATGTATTAGCAAAATAACAATAATTTAATTACATTATTAATTATTTAATGATCTTGTTTTCTATTAGGACTCAATTAAAAATATTAGCATTTAAAAAAAAAAAGTATAATATAATGGTAAAACACTTACCAAAAATTCCTTAAATAGTATTTAATATATCCAAATAACTAAATAATTTAAGTTAAACAAAAACAAAACATTCTAACAAAATTTACTCATTTTTCATTAAGATCTTTCGAATTTAAGTACTTTTTAATTTTTTTTATTTTTTAATTGAAATACAAGTATTGCAAGTTTTCCAAATGAACTAATTTTCTGTTCATAACCGGGGCGCATGCCAAAGATGCTGAAGAAGAGGTTTATTAAACCCGGAAACCTGCGCTTTCGACTACTACAACAGCGCTGCAGGTACCTGGGCAGTGAGCTGGATAGGCTGTGACAAAAGTGGAGGCGGAGCTTGTTCAGGTTTGGCTTGAGACTGGGCTTGTGCTGCTGCCTGATTGGCCTGCTGCTGCTGCGTCTGCTGCTGCTGATTGGCCGCGGCGGCTGCGTGGGCGGCATGCGCAGCGTTCGACTGCTGCATGGCTGCGGCTAACAGCTGCGCTTGAGCCTGCTGCAACAGCAGCTGCTGCTGTGCAGGGAGGAGAGCGGCCAGCTGAAGATAGGAGCGAGGGATGAAGAGACAAAGTGGAGAAAAGAACAGCGTCACCAAGCAGAAAAGGTGACGTTTGGAGCACTTTCTCTTAAGCAAGCAGGGCCTAAGACGGCATCTGCAGTACGCTTAAGTTACAAAGACATGTAGTTTTATTTAGTTAATACAAGCATAGAGCAAAAGAGAGAGAAAGAGAGAGAGCGAAACAGAGCAAGAGAGAGATCCATGTATCTTTTTACATTTATGCAATCGGCAGATGCGTTTATATTTAACATCGCATTCAAGATACACATATTATCAGTTTTTGCTATCCCTGGGAATCAAACCCATGACCTTGGAGATGCCAGGTATGTTCCACTGTTTGTATCCAGGTAGCACATTTGTTTTCACTGAGATTTATTATTACATCATATAGCAAATAAATTTTTTTTGTTTTGCTCTAAAGGCGAACTACTGGCTTAGTTAAAGTGCACAAAGCCAGTGCTTTCACTCAGAATTTGCTAGTAAATTTCACAAAGAATTGGCAATTAACACATTGAATTAAAATAATGAAATGTAATACAATTTTATTTCCAAATAAAACATTTGTTTTTTTAGTGTATTCATGCTTTATTTCCAGTTGTCACTGCATGTTGCACTAGAAAAAGGAAAAGTGATGTCTAAAATGTGTCATTTTTATAATAAAAATATAACCAAAATGTTGTATAAATTGTGAAAATGCCACAGTAACAATCAAGACAAGAAATTGCTTTGTGTATTGAATGCAAATTTATTATATTACATTTTTTTAAAAAGAAGCACTTCAAATGTAGACTTTAATTTATTGATATATTTTACATTTTAATTAAATTGAGGAATGAGATAAATGAAAAGGCAGCTTCAAGTAAAAAAACCAAATGTTAATTTCTGCCTAGTGCTGTTTGTTTCCCCTCAAAAATTTGTAATATTTTGTTTTTAAAATCTTTTCTAGCTTACATGTTTGTCGCATCACGCAGCCCTGTGTGTGTGTGTGTGTGTGTTCATACCCCTGCGAGCTGACTGCCTGCCAGCATGAGTTGTGTGTGTGGCAGAGCCGGCTGAGCTGGAGGAGGCGGAGGAGCATGAACACTGGTCATCTCAGCAGCCTCTTCAGCTTTCACCTATCAAACACAGAAATAAATATTCATCTGTGTACACGTGTATAATAAACACTACACTTACACACAAATCCACATAAACAGCAACAATATAAAACTCACACAAATGCAACATGCAATAAAAAACAAACAGAAATTATTTATAGTACTACTCATTCAGTTTCTGTAAAATTGATTTAATGTAACAATCAAAAATCCATTAAAAATGCACTAAATACTAACAGCATTATTCATTTTTATTTCCTTATCTGTATCAAATGAACAATGAATCATTTGTTACTGGTACAGCTGGTTTGTAACTGATATGCAAATGCCATTACTAAATGTCAACGACCGATTACTACACACAACCATGTCTTTTCTTTTCATGACAAAGGCAAAAACCACACACAAAGTCCATTTCCATATATAAACATGCACACTTCCAGTTATTCATCTGATTACTCACCGATTCAAGAGAAGAGAATTGATTAGTTATGTAAATATGCACCTAGAGTCTCTCTGCTAACTACTACCATCCTCCTCTAGTCGCTCCGTCTCTTTTAACCACACTTCTGATTGATCCATCTCCTTATAAACCTCTCAAGCGTCAACTCTCTCTCTCACTCTCTCTCTCTTCAGTATCTTGGCTGGCATCTTGTTAGGAATGCAGCTCAAAATGACTAAAGAAATCTCATTTGCATATTACATTTCTAACAGAGGATTACCTGAGGGCAAAAATGGATGTAGATAAAGTATTAGGCATCAACACACACACACACACACACACCTTTGTGTTGCTGGGTGCAGGAGACAGGCAGAAAGGACTTGTTTTCATCGGCTGGGTCTGAATGAAGCATGGAAAAATTGATTAGGGGCAAAATGGATTAAACTGGATAACTTTAGGTGGAATAAATAATCTTAAACAAAATATACCACAATTTTAGACTTACAGTAACTGTGTTGAAGTTAAGGTCTGGTTCTCAGTCAGACACAGTCTTAACAATAAGCTTACAAAAGATTTTTTGCAAAAGAAGAACCATTTTAGGTTCTTCAAAGGACATGCAGTTTTTGCAGTGATGTCACTGAAGCAGCATTTTTGGTCCCTCAAAGAACCCTCCAATAAATTTGAGCTTTTTACAATGGAAAGATTAGATGGATGTTAAAGGGTTTATCAGTAATAATACACTGTTCAGTATGCATTCACTTTCTGTCCAAACTGTTATAGTTGTAAGCAACAAACTTCAAAGAGAGAAAATGAACATGTTAGCCACGGGACTGTCCCCGCATTCACCTGGGATGACATTTGCAAATGACGAATGCTGCGTGTTATTAAGAGAAATGTTTAGTCGCTCACACATCATTTGCCACATACGCTAGATATACGTATTTTGATTTTCCTCAAAATCTACATTTTGACAGCCCTGATCTAGATGGTTAGGTTTTTTGGAAAACATTTCAATTTTGTATTAAAACACATTTATCGACAACGAACCGCTGATAAAAAAACATGCGCTCAAAGATGTTCACACACCTGATCGCTGGCCTCTGGACTGTTCCTCTCAGAGTCTGTAGAAACACACACACACACACACACACACACATGAAGGACACATCAGGTCAGAATAGTGCCTCAGGCTCCAGCCCTCACATCAACAAAAGCGTGGTCTGGTTAGCCAGAGGCATTGCATTATTGGAATACCATGGAGCGTTTAACCTGGGTTAGTGTATGCTGCTGCGTGTTAGTGTGTGTGTGTGTGTGTGAGAGATTGGGGCCACGGCTGACTAAAGTGTTCTGTGTGTGATTCAGACCAAGTGGAAAATGTGAGAATTATGCCAAAAGAAACACACACACACACACACACACACACACATATCTAAGAATAATCATGAGTTATAGTAGTGTACGTGAAAAAACAAGCTTCCACATGCAGTGTTTCTCTCCAACAATATCATCTCACCGACACACAAACCTTTACACCTTCATGATTTCACATACTAATAACAATAATTATATTGATTATTTAGTAGATAACATACCATACATTTCTAACCTAACATCTTAAAGGATTCATGCTCACACAGACCTTCAATAATCAACCGTAATATTGATTTCTACCTGTACTGTCCACTGGAAGCTCAGTCCCCATCTTGTCGTCCTCCACGGCTTTAGACATCCTGATATCTACTGAAACAGAGAGAGAGAAAACACGTCTGGCATTAGCTTTGAAAAGCCTTATATCATCAACCACATAAAAGTGTAGTTGACAAATAATCATCAGGAGGACTCATAGTTTAAAACATTTACATGTCGACTGTAGGTGCTGTGACCGGCTGGCTTACTGTCATTCTATGACACATTTGCATACAATTGCAAGATTGCATAAAGTAAATACAATAATATCTTTGTTACTGGAATTACACTTTAGGACATGCTGAACAATACATACACATATATAAGAAACTGTTTTTATTTGTATTTTTCATAATTCTTTGAAATATCTATTTAACTATTTATGAGTAATAACTACTTTACTTTAATGAATTCATGCATTTATATTTTTAAGAAATCTAGGATCATAGAAGAATTCAAATTGAGCCAATTTAAGCTTTTTAGTAGTTCACGTTTAAAATGACCTAATTTTCATATATTTGTCATCTAAAGAAGAATTACAACAAAAGCTTTACAATAATTGTAAATTAAGCATAGCTAAATGTCATTTCAAAAACATCTAGCAGATTACTTAATTGAGCTTTAACGAAACATTTTTTACACATATACACTTAAAAACATACAATACAATAATTTATAATAGCTAGCTTTAAAAAAATATACATTATATAATATAATTAAAATAGATAGATAACAATCAAATTATCGAAACAGTCGCCTTAGCATCAAAAGTCAATTTCCATCAGCTCAACTGCTCTATCTGTCTTTCCTTTGTCCTTTACTTTTCTATTTCATTCTGTTTTGGTCCTGTTTGACACTCTCTTCATCCTAATACAGCACCTGCGCCTCTCAGAGAGCAGCAGGGACGGAGGGGCATGTCCCATCCTGCACGCCATCATTCATACACACACACACACACACACACACACACACACACCCGCAATAGCTGTTAATGCGGACAGGAGAGGATCTCATCCCGCGAGAGCACGTGTTGCACTTCGCAGGAGGATAACAGCTTTTCTCTTTCTTACTCACGCTGAAATTGATGGCCACCTCAGACCATCTTCACGGCCATTTCCAAGAACAAATTGATTTCCCTGTCCAGTTTGCTTAATGTTAACTAAGTTCATATTACAAGGCTGAAACATCAGATCTATCATAAAGATTATTCGTACAGAAGCAATCATGTCAATCAGCAAAAAAAAAAAAAAAACATTTTAGAGAAAAAAAAAAATCAGCAAGATGTAAACAAACAGAAAACAGGCACTATTATAAAACAGCTACTATGCAAACATTAATAAATCGTTTAGGTGGGGAGCGAAATATTAGTCAGACATTTTACTGATAAAAATAACATTTTGAAGCAGAAACACTGAAACGGTACACTCTAATGATGTTTAATATCAAAAAATAGAATTGTTTTTCATGAACAGCATGTGCTAAATTTTGTCAAAATAAATGCAATAAAATTAAAACCTCTCAAGTATCTTTTGTAACTGCAATTTCTTTTGTTAAGTAAATAAAATAGACGATTGGAGTAAAAAAAATTCTTTCAGGGTGTTTCTTGCCATTACTTCGTATTTTTCACAATTTCTGAGTGAAAAATCTTTCTACACCAACATTTTTGTCAGCACATTAAATATTTCAATTAGACAACAAACCTCATTATTTAAAACATGTCAGTAAACACAGAAATGGATCGACATGAATGTACACAAACGACTGGACGAGTCAAGAAAAGTCCTACTGAACTTACACTACAACCAACTCTCACCCACAGCAATATCTTTAACCCAGTCCTCAAGTAATATTAGAATTAGCAGTATTTTAGTTACATTATGAGGTCGGTGTGTTTGTGACTCACCGGAATGTTTTTTGCTCAACTCTCTCTGTCCTCCGATAACTCGATGAGAACAGCTCCTTCACTCTATATGCCGCTATGCCGGCCGTGGGCGCTGTATTTTCTTTTTTTTTGGTGGTTGACAAATTTCACTTGCTTTAGTCATACAAGGCAAAGTCAAATTAAAGTCACTTTCCAACCGAGGCAAACGAAACCTCCATCCTCCGCCGCCCACCTCATTCGAGTGAGTTACTAAATTAGGATGAATTACTCACTGATATTGATAGTCAAATGAGTGGAAATGAAAGAAAAGATTGTTCACCTGCTTCCAGACAATCACACCGGTGAGGTGAACCAGAGATTGTGATCGTAAGCACAGTGTAAATCACAGCCAAAGCGCCACCGAGTTGTTTTGTCATGATGCAAAGCCACGAAAGGCCTAGAGGCGAATATGACGCGCCGCTTGCATAAAAGAGTCTGGCACTTCCTTCATCTGAGCGTCTGACTCGAGACCCTTCGCTTTTAAAAATGAAGGTTCCAGGAACCTCTTTGAGATCCACAAAGAGACTCTCGGTTTCTTTTCAAAAGCATTGATGCTCTGCTGCACGAATGCAAAACTCTGATCTGAAGAATCTGCTTGATAATGCGATATAAAGAACGCTAATAAATCAGAAACCTCAGAGCCAAAAGTGTGGTTGATAACGATGACGGTAAGGTGAGGCTGTGATATAATAACCTCTGAATATAAATCTAAAAGACACTTGATGTGTGTCGACGTAGAACACAGAAAACGTAACGCTGCACTCTAAGAAAAGCATGTAAAATTAGGCCCCAGTTAATACAATGTGTTACTACAATGGACTTCCTCATGGCAAAACATCCATGAAAAATCAATAACTTAAACTGCACAGTGCAATGTGTTTCAGGATTAAAGAAAATGTGCGGAAAGCTAACGTAAAAATGGAAATTACAAGTACCAGTGCTATTTTTCTTCTGTGTTACTTTGAGAAATATTAAAGTGTGTTTGGTCTTCATAACCTTAAAAAATGTACATTTGTAAATTACAGCATATTTGATGATCATTAAGTCTGTCAGGCAATTATAGCCAGCTTACTGTATAATATATTACTATACTGAATGAATTCATGTTAAAATATATATACAATTGAAAATGTTTGACGGTTAAACTATTTCCAGAAGTCTATGTCGCACATAATTATTTTCCTTTCAAAAAGTGATGCTTGCACATCATTTGTTTTCAGCTGTATGGAATAAAAGGCATTTGAGATGTTCGTTGAAAGCCTGCGGTTTATTTTAGTACCGGCTGACCTTTTGATTCAAAGGACACAAAAAACATGACTAATTGACCATAAACCTCACGAAGCCTAAGTGGAAATATCATTCCGATGATACTGTTATGAAATATAAAATAGTGTGAAAAACGTGAAGGTTGATTCACATGCAGTCGATTCTGTGTCAGCATTACCCACAAACCTCTGTGCTGTGTGAGTCAGTGTAGTGTCACCCCCATTTCCTGTTTAACCGTGTGGCCTTCCACTAAAACACACACACACACCACGCGACACAGTGAGAGGCATTCTTGGAAAAACTCAATCAATCAAGCATCACTCACATCTTCTTAAAGGGTGTGATTTTTTCAAACTGTATTTTTTAAAGGCACCTATTAAATGAATCTGATAAAACTGATAGGTTTAACAAAAAAACAGGAGTCGTGTCCTGTACACACACCGAGCATGTTATGCATATGTGTGTGTTTGATTATGAATACAAAATCACCTTATTTCATTCAATTACATTTGATTCCACTCAGATTTCAATCATAGCTTTAGGCAAGTTATTGTAAGCTACAATTCAGTTTTTCACTTTAATAATTTAAAAGGCACGTGACTTCTGTTATTTCGGAAGGGTTAAATAATTGTTAAATAACGACAACAACAAAAAATGAATAGGTGTAAAAGCAGAATATGTTTTATTAAAGATAATAAGATGTACCTATAGCTAAGTAGATGCACTTCTATGGAAAAACCTTATTCAAATAAATAAATAAATCAGCCTACGGTTGTGATTCAAACACAGATAAAAGCCTCAAAAGTGGGTTAATTATTTTTGACGCTAGAACACGGAGGAAAGCACTATGACATCGTAATTCACAACAGTGCATCCTTATGTGAAAAAATCTAAAAGATCACCTTTTCTAACAATATCTGGCTTCTTGTATTATTAGGTTGTGGTTTCTTTATTTGTAATCTCTTTTTTTTCTGCTTTTAGAGTGACCTGCATAGAAAAGCTACTATATAAAAAAAACATGTACTCCACTGACTGTCCCTACTTACTGCCTCATCTCTAATGTGTTTATATAGGAGCATGTAGAGATTGTTTGCATACACCAGCACACATAATATACAAACACACACACACACACTGATATTCAAGTCTCTTGCATTCCTCCAGAGATTTGCTCTTGACATTTCATTACTTTTGGCCTCAGTCCAGTTAGTTTTGATGTCCTCTCATTAGCAGAGTCTGTTAGCGAAGGCGAAGCTAATTAACCTTGCGGCCCCCTCTCGAGAGATCATTAGAGGGAAGGAAAAGCGAGAGAGAAAGACACTGACTTACCTGGAATTCAGACATTTCACCATAGCCGCCATTTTATAAATAAACCACAGCCTTCTGTCTGCGTCTGTCTGAGTCTCTCAGGTTTATCATCAGTGTGCAAGACTTCAGTCCAGCTCAACAACTGGACCAATCGCTACTCTTAACGACCAATTCATGCAAATCACAGACTCAATATTCATGCTGTCATTTAAATATTAGATCCCATACCCAACACAACTAAACTCTAGCTTGAAAAGTGTTCGGCTCTTCCAGTTCGACTACATTTAATTGTCACTTGAAAGAATGAATGAGATATGGGTTCATACAGTCACTCTCTCCTCACTTCCCTCCCACATTTTCTCTCCACCCCCAAACACCGCTGTATTTCACCCCTACACTTCCTCTGACATCTCTGAACGCGGGTACGGGTGAACGCTCACACATAAAAGGAAAAAGTTATTATCTAGAGACATATAACAGGTAAAACAGGTGGTTATGCTGTGCTGTTTTGTTGTGGGAAGCTATCAAGGCTAGTTTGAAGTGGTGTAAGTTCAGTGTTGGGAAAAAAGGAGGCACAAAGAGAGAAAGAGGAAGAGACAGCTCAAGTCAGCATAAGAAAGTGCTGGGGTGGCTGGAAAGTGCTCATCACAAGAGCGAAAAACAAGCATCTTATTTTCGTTCTTCACACGCCTCTCTTTTCCACTGCTTCGTCTCAATGCGCTAGAACTACCACATCTGTCCAGAGAAAACGCAGCTGAAGCAGCGCGGCTCAACCGCGAGAGGGCAGCCGCGTATCTCATAATCAGCTTTACAGAGCAAACGAGCGGTTTGTTTCGCGCTTTAACTTTTCGTCCTGTTCATTTTACATATTTACACGCAATAGCTTTGACTAACAAAGCTGTTTTTCAAAGTGCGGATAGGTTTTCGCTTAAAAAGGAGACCGTATCAAAGCAGCACGGGAGTCTCAACCGCTCCAACGGACGTTTTCCTCATATTTCCACCTTTCTCCTCCTCATGGTAATTTACATTTTACATGTGCTAATATATACTAATACTAATAATACAGCTGCTGCTTATAAATGATGACTAAACTAAGCGAATGAACGCTATCGTTTCTGCTGTAACTTCTTCGGCTCTCATTAACGCGTTTTTTAACGTCTGGTTGAGCTTTTTCTATTTGCAAAGCAATTTTACTCAGATTAAATGATGTTGATGTCCAGTTGTAGGACCTGACAGAGATACAATTTTAACTATGACGCCATTTAAACGTTACAGGCATTTTCCGGGACGGTCATCACACATGAAAACCAGGTTTTCATATTTATTTCACAAGCCTATATTACGTCTTATTTTTTTTCCTTCATGGAGAAATGTTAAATATAATATTTACTTTCGATTTTTAATGAGGTATATAATAACATACACTGTATGTCTACTCTTCACAACCTCGCAAAATATTGTTTACCCTTAATTGTCCAACTAGTTTAATATTAATGCCAATGTTTATGATCCAAAATAGTGCTTGTACGAACTACAAATATTACTAATAGGCTTCAAATTTGAACAGTAATGTAGGAAAGTGTTTGAAATCTGGAGTTTTGTGTCACGCTAACATGCAATTTAATCGTGCAATATCCGAGCTGTACAATCCTCCTTCACCTGCTTGCATTTGTTTTGAAAATGCATACACACACTTTCACACTTCTTCACCGCACCAGACCCTCACACACACCGGTCTGGACAGTTGATGCGTCCTCTAGTTTAAGCCTTTTACCCCAGCGCTCATAATGGATCTGTCTTGTGAATATGTGTGTGTGTGTGTGTAATGCTCAGGGTCACGGTCAGGGGTTTAGCAAGTTTTTGGGCCCCCTTTTATGTGCCCCCGAAGCTCTTCAGTAACGCCTGTCAGGGCTGTGACAGACGGCACGTGGGTGTGTGTGTGTGTCCGTGCGAGGGACTGAAAGAGGGATGCTGGCTGGCGTGTGTTAGGGTCAAGGGTCAGTCCGCTGCGCACCCCCCCTCATCCCCCCTCCCCCTGGTCTTGCCCCCCTTGACCTTTGGGGAGACCAGTGAGGGGTACGTCTGCCTCGGAGGAACAGGAGGCGGGGTCTCTCGCAGGGACGGCTCTATAAATAACGGTGGCTCGCTGATCACAGACTAGTTGCGCTGCCCCAATTAGTTCAGATGTAATTAGGTGCCAAAAGACGGGTATGTAAACGTGAAAAACAGATTATGGCAATTTCTAAATAAACTCAAAAACATTTTTTATTATGTTACTATGATTTTACAGTGTTTTTTATTTTGTTATTTAGCCGTGTTTGTTATTTTTTTCCCTAATCAAAATAACCCAACTCCAGTTTGATTGAGATTTACTGAAAAAACATGATTTTTGAAAATTAATACAAATTTTGTTATCTTTCTTTGCAAATGAACTCTTGATATATATTTTAAAAAGTAATACTTTTTATATATGGTTTTTGGTTAAATATTATTGCCAAAATTTCTGAACTAACATATAAAATGTACACAGTACAAATGCTACTCTACAACATTTAACATGTAAAAAACAGAAATATGTTTATGACTTTTTTTGTTTGTTTTGTTTTATGTTTGAGATATTTGGTTTTGTTACATTAACATATTTTATCTGTTGAAAATCCAAGCCACACAACCATCAATCACCAACTTGCATTTGTTTTAACGAATCAATTTAAATCCTACCTTTACCTCATACAGTACAATGGGACAATTTCAAAACCCAGTATATTCAGGTTTTAATTACAATTTTGTAAATTAATATATTTCACTTGTACTTACTTACTAATTTCTTAAGATTTTTTAATTTAAATCATAGTTTTTATATTATATTTCTAATATTATTTAAATATATAGTTAATCAGTATTAGTATAACATACCATAAATAATATTTTTGTCTTGAAATGTAGATGTTCAAACAAATGTATGAAAACACTTTTCATTTACATTTTTGCAATTGCAAAAAAATGTACAATGCAATTTACATTTACTTTCATTGTAAGTACAAAACTGCCATTCATCACTTTTTTTTTTTTAATTGAACAATGTCAGAAATGTTTTCTGTCATAATCTTGAACATGCCACAGTCACTATCAACAGTGCCAAAACTAATCAAACACCCATTCAAGAAACACAGTGCTCTAAAGACGCGGTGCAAACAAATACACACACACACACACACACACACACACACCTTCCCATACTTCAAGCACAGCAGTGACTCCCCCTTGACTCAAGGAGAGATGCAGAGGCAGGTTAGGGTGTTAAATCTTATCGGCTGTTGACCTGATTTAAAGACAATGGAGCAGAACAATGGAGGGTACAGGTATAAAAGTAGACCTTTCTCGCACTTTCTCTCTGTCCGTAACTGAAATATACTAATAAAGTTGCATCATGTGTTGCCCACGCTTTGTATTCAAGAGTCACTTCAGACATGGTAGGTTTTAATAATACATTTAGTTGCATAATATATATGATTTTTTATTTATATAGTTAAAAATGTATATATAGTAAAATGTGTGTGTATATATATATACATATGTTAAAATCTATTTAAAATATATATGGGGTTTTTTTTATATTCCACTCAAAAGAAATATAAATGTTACAACAAAACTTTATAGTAACTCGAGGCCATTGTCGCTTAGTATATTTCCCCCTCTCTCTCTATCTCTCTGTACAGCGTGTGCAGCAGTGCTGGTCAGCTGCGGTCATGACATCACTGGACAGCACAGCTCTCCAATAGGACACCTAGCCACGTTGCCAGGCAACAGCAGTGAAAGACCTGCATGTGTGTGTGTGTGTGTGTGTGTGTGAGCGTGTATGTGATAATCAAACTAAAAACCTGAAATGTTTTGGTTTCAAGTAACAAGTTGTTTTTGTTCGGACAAACCAATTTCCTCATTTAAATATTTATACGTACTTCAAACAGGGTCGTGCCACAATCTCAGACCAGATAGTATAATAGAACTATACCAACGCAATGGACTTTACCAACATGCATTTTACATGGTGTTTCTGAGGTCAAAATTCTTACCGAAAGCGCTTTCATAAATGTAATTGAAAGCAATTTTAAGAGCTTTCTCAGCTCATGTGAATCATCCGTTTTGGTGTATTGTGTGTGTTTTCAGATAGCATGTCGGGAGCATTTTATTGGCCTCTAGCTGTGCACGTGTGTTTCAAGTGCATCTTAGCTGAACACATTTCTGAGAGCGGATTTACGTAAATATATTTGTGCTGGAGTGTGCGTAAGCCTCTCCGGCGGTGGGTATTTTGTATTTGTGTGTGTACGTGAGCGTCTCCGGGTTGGTATTTTGTATTATTGTGTGTGTGTGCGCGCCTCTGCGCCTGCCGTCTCAGGAGTGTATATTATATCCGATACAGTACCTCTTTCGCGCACCACATATTTCTGGGCCGATCGATACCTCTGACTCCCTACAAGACAATAATCGCTCCTCTCGCCCCCCCTCCCCTGTATGGCTACCATTATTACCACCCTCCCCGGGGGAACGCGCAAAACAGGGAGGGAGGCCAATGCTTCCACCCATCCTCCATCCCTCTGTCCATCCACCCCAACCCTCTGTCCTTCTATTATTTCACCCCGACAGGAGGTGTCAGGGATGGAGTGGACGACGGGCGAAATAAAGTGGCAGGAACCATATTAAGATATGAGTAAACGCAGGACGGGTAGAGAGACAAAGAGAGGAGGAGAAGAAAAGTGAGTGCAGGTGCATTGTGATCGTACAATAAAAGGAGGGAATGACAGGAGAAGATTTACACAGCTGTCTCCTAATAAAGGATAAGAGGCAAGGCTCAGACGTGGAGAGAGGCGGCGTATAATTATGCCCGAAATGTACAGAAATCCAAATCGTGCAGCAAGTTCAATGAGCGCCAAGCCAATCCGTACAAATCCCATCTGGGGGTCGGTGTCCGTCCGTGACAGAACCTACTAAGCAACTAAACAGCATGATGTATGTGTTATGGGGAACGGCAGATTGCTCGGTGTATAGGTTTATCGATTGCACTGGACTTAAATTGGCTCTCAATTAAAGAGAACACTTATTTGACCTCTTCCTCGCCGCCTGCGCCGCACGTCTTTCTTGCTTCTCCTTCCTCACCTGCACATCCATCTCTCTCACATGCTAAGGCTACGACCTCAAGCCTGTTCTGGCCTGCTCGTTCAACCCGGCAGCCGGTCCCTCTGCATGCCTCTTTCATTTGGGCTGGATCCTGCAGAATCTTTCACCCGCTATCAATCCGGTTAAAACTGCGGAGATGAATTATTAAGTTTATTTATTCAAACACTATTAATAATATAAGCAGACACAACACCTCGAGTCGAGGCGGACGGGGAGAGGTGCGTGAAAAGGAAGAGAAAAGGTGGTGTGCATAGTGGTAGTAGTAGTAGTTGGAGGGCTAAAAAAGGTGGAGGGAGAGGAGAAGGGAGGGTTAGGAAATTGGTCTGGCTAGCGGAACAGCTTTTCACCCCTCTATCCCCCCTCCACCACCACCCTCCCCTTCTCTCCCCCATTCTGCTTTGTATTCTGTGGAGATGACAGGGAGAAAGCTTTATTGCTCCGAGTTGGTATCGATCGGGGCCCCTCTCGGAGGGCGCTCAGACCCGCGCATATTGGAGGCACTTTTGCAACGCCCACAACCTCCCCCCTTGCCTCTCGTTTCTACTACTTCTTCCTCTTTCTTTATATTTCTTTCTCATTCCGCTTCGCTTTCTCTGGCGCACTCTTTTTTGTGTCATTTATGCAGCCTGGGGATTCAGAAATCACAGTTTGGAGACGCTTCAGGTTGTATTTACCCGAGCGCTTCTTGCACGAGCGCGGGCGGGGAGTCAAATCAACAGCGGGCCTCACAATTCAAACATGGATGAATACACACAAACTTACAGATCTCTTATTCCCTCGTCCTCAGCCTAATTTCTCCATCCCCATCTCTCTTTTATCACCACGCGACTTGGCTAAGCGCTAGTTTTGATGTGGGCTCAACAAATGTCAGCATTCCAATGAAAAAGTGACAAGAGGGAGAGAAATCTGCAGGAAGATACGCGCTGCTCTCGAAAGATCGAAGGCTGTTTTGTAAGGTAGGTGTGTTGTCGTCGGCTAGTGCGGTAGCGATGCTAACAGCGGCTCGGCATCAGGAAACATTAGGACGGCTGTGTGGAAATACACTGACTGACAATGCCCCTGAAGAATGGAGGGAGGAGAGAAATGGGGGGATAGTTGGATGGATGAAGGCCCCCTCTACCCTTCGCTCGTGCCCTTGGGCAAGGTTTTTCACCCATGGTTCCCTGGGGTGTGTTCAACCTCTTCTTCTTCTGTCTTTCTGTGCTTTTCGCCTGTCCATTTCGAACCACGGCACCTGCGCTTCTTTTGCAGGTTATTTAAACAAACTCCATTTTGAATGGCGAGGCTCATGGCCACATTCGTTCTCGGACAGCGTCCTAAGCTCTGCCTGTGCAAAAAAAGGTGGCCACTCTGCTGTCTAATTTTACCTCGCCCTCTCCATCAGCCTACCTTTCCACCGCCTCAGTGCCACTTATGTTCACTCACCAAATGACACACACAAACACCACATCTCCCCCCATCCATCCATCGCTCGCTCGCTCTCTTTGTTGCTACGTCGTCTGCTGTATGGTCGTCAAGCATGGCAATTTTGCCAAAATCACAGTGAGTGTGTGTATTTGAAGGGGAAATGGCAAGATATGTGTTTTTGTGTTAAAGATGTTGAAAGGGGAGTGCGTGTGTGCTCAATGTGGCTTAAAGGTACTTTGCAAAGTCACCTTTTGATTTGTAGTGTGTTAGGGAACTGCATTTTCTATCAAAAGGTGCAGACAGAACTGAAACTGATCTTATTGTGGAGGTAAAAATAAATTCGGGTCATGAAAATGTGTAAAATGAACGACTACTGATACCAACTTATTAAAAGAAAATCATGTTAAAAGATGGATCACAAAGTCTTAAGAGTTTGTTTAGGTGTATACTTATTTAAAAATAACTGAAAGTTATGAATGGTTGTATGCATTGACTAACACCATCGTAATATGGACAATATGGATGTTTTTGTTTTGTTCCCTTTTGTTTGAAATATTCACTGTATTAACTTATACATACCCACAAGCACCCACCCACCCACAAAACTATATATATTTTTAAATATCTATAAAATGTTATTAAATCAAATCTGTTTCTCTCTCTCTCTCTCTCTCTCTCTATATATATATATGATAATAACAATATAGTAATAATAATACTAATTATTATAATCATTATTATTATATTATTAGTGCAACCAGTTACGTTTAAATATTATTTCTAAGTAAATAACTATTTAAAAATAATTACTTGTTAGAAAAAACGAATAAATGTGTTATTAATATGGATGTTTTTGCATGGTGTATTCACTAGGATATTACATTTAATATATTTAATAATATAATAATTATTATTTAAATTAATATTTTAAAATATACATTTATATGTATTTAAAATATGTACTTTTTACAATAATAATTATAGAATTTAACATTTTTAAATATTTTACAGTATAACCTATTTAGTATACACATAATTATATATTAATTAGTATTATCATGATTTAACAGTGTAACCTAAATTGAAAAATATTTACATCTGAGTGAATATATATATATATATATATATATATATATATGAACACTGTACCAAAAATAAGTAAAAAAATAAAAATAAATGCATAGTGTGATTTCTTCTTCAGCTTCTCAGTGTCAGTGCCTATATGTATGCGTGTGTATACACATGTATATATGTGTGGCATGTGTTGATTGCTGGGTTGTGGTCGTGCTGGGTGCCAGGGTAGTGAGGTGCTGGGTGAGTGGCACATCACCAGCTGAGAAAGTCTGAAAGAGAGAGAAAAACGAGGAGAGGAAGAGAGCTGAGAGGCTTTGGAGAGTGCTGGTCCCCCGGCCGACCGCCATTTCACACTGGTGACCAACACAAATTGGATCAGGCCGTGTTCTCATTGCACCAGCAAAAAATCAGACGCACAAAATGGCTGAATCTCCAGTACCGCAATACTGGACACTGGACCGCTGACTAATGGATAGAGGAACAAATTAGTTTCACAAGTTGAACAGTAATAGTATAATAAGACACTAAAGAATATATTAATTCAACATGCAAAGCGTAGGATATTTAATATTAGAATCAACTGAAATAATGGTAGACAGCGACAGTCATTGCCACTTTTTATTGATATAATGTTTATATATATATTATGTGACATTTTTGGTTAATATTATTTTCCCCCATCCATGCTATTAATCAAGTCTCAGACAGATGAAGTAATAACAGATTATAAAAAACCCACAATTTTTCTTTTTTAAAAATGCATGCATTGATGAATCATGCACAATAAGACCAGATGGCATTTATTATTAAAGAAAATGGTTGATATTGATTTCATGTTGTCTTTAACACATGAACGCTATTATACATAGCATCAACCTGACAAAGAAACAGATTCTCTTGCATGCTTAATGACACTGAAACATCTAAAGAGCATCATTCAAGTTGTCTGTAAAAAAGGGGAAATGCAATTTTGATCGAGGGAACGCTTCCATTCAAACCTCCCCAAATTTCATCAGCATCATTTCTAAGCGATGACCTTGAACTCAAAATGACTATGTATATAAGTCCTCCTCTTTTAAAGATTTGCAAAATCTTGCCTGACAATATCCAGGGGAAGGCTGCTATTGGAGAAGACGTCCTTGCCTTTTCACTGACCTGTGATGTTTGTCATCAGGTTTTTTAAGGAACGGCAGGGCAAACGTCTGAATGAGTGGGTTTTTGAAACCTCCTCTGTATGAAAATGCTAAAAAAAAACTTCAAATCGACTCGGATAAATTGGGTTCATATTGAGGATGCGAAGCCCACACAATAACCTGCAGAACTTGTTTATTCAAGGTTGACGCAAGATTCAGTACATGCTGAACATTATATATCATACCATGTGTGTAATCAGCTCAGTATTCACAAGCCTGATGTGGAAGCAATCTGAATCTCTTATTTGGCGACAGCAAAACAATGAACTCCAAAGCAAAGACTTTCAGATGAATATACAGGGCCTTTTTTAATTGGACAAAGCAAACCGAGGCAACGGCAGCATAGCATAAATGTAACGTTTCGCATATTTGCTAATGCATGCTTGGCGTATTTGTTTATGCGAGAGCGTGTGTAGTTCTGGCGCCACGTGTTCGCCGTGTTTACACACTGAGAGCGGGGCACGTGGGGCGATATCTCACGGCAATCGATGAGAGGGGGAGCGGAGGGGGGGTGGAGGAAAAATCGGTAAGGAAAGCAGGTTATCTCCCGTCATTAATGGGGGGGAATCCCGGGTAGGTGGGCCCTGCGTGTGTGTATGTGTGTAAGTTGGGGGAAGACCTGGATTCATTGAGAAAAAACACAGACTGTTTGGCATCGGGAGAAAGCAGACAATTATCTGTATTGATTAAAGCCAGCCAGCCAGCAGGCTGAAGACAGAAAACTATGACTAGATCAATAGAGAGAAGGAGAGAGAGAGAGACACACACACAGAGAGAGAGAGAGAGAGAGAGGGAGGACGGCTGCGTGTTTTGTGGGGTTACTGCAAATAGGTTGTGAGTTGGCAGAAAAAAAAGCTGAGAGATGCAACAGTTGTATGAAGCAAACGGGACAGAAAAAAGGCAGCGGTGGACAAAGAGAGGAGAGTGTGTTGTTAGGTCAGTGAAAGGAAAACAGCGAAACGAGAGTAAAAATGATGCCAGTGCTTGTCGTCGTAACTAAAGACACAGAAAAAGCTATTTTGCTCAGTATTTGACGTCACTTAAAACATAGTGTTACACACAAATAATGCAATGATAAGAAGCTTAAATAAATAAATACAGAAATTAAAAGAGAAAGAAAAAAAAAGTGTGTTGAAGTGTTCGCACAACAGCAAAAAAACTTTTGTTAATGAACTTACAAAACAGGAGCAAACGTAATTTGCCAAACAATCATGATATTAAAATATAATAACAAAATGTACGGAATTTAATATTGTTCCATTCTGTGGAATAAAGATGGGAAATTATGAGATTATTGGGTAACACTTTAGAATAGGTAAGACTTGTTCACTATTAACTATGACTATTCTTCTTGATAGTTTGTGCGGTAGTTGATAATTTTATGCATTGTGTAGGTTAGAGATGCAGAATAAGGTATTAATATGTGCTTAATTACTACTAATAAATGGCTAATATTGTAGTAATATGCATGCTAATAAGCGACTAATAGGTGTAACCGTAAAATAAAGTGTTGCCAATTTTGGAATATTTAAAAAGTAAAAAATGATAACGCATTTATTTACTTGAACAGTACTCCGAAGGCCTGTTCATACCAAGAACAATAACTATTTAGAACTATATTAATGTCAACACCAGCGAACGTGCTGTGGTGAAGCGTTAATCGATAGCTCGGAGGCAGGAATACAACGATGAAGACATTTATTTAACATAAAGAAACAACGAACAAAGCAAAACGAACCACATACACGTCAGGGAAACATTAACAATCGACACTGAGCTTGAGACAGGGAGTGATTTAAGTACACAGAGTAATCAACACTGAACACGGGACACCTGTGAAAGACAGCTGGCAGAGAATCAAACACTAATGACGAGGGCGGGTTACAAACGATCAGAACACATGAGGGAATGTTATGGCAGGATCGATTCTGATCTGAACCCATTCCAACAATATTGTTTCTCCGTGCCTTTATCACTATAGTTGTGGTGTGAGCACTGCGTGTGAATGGGCCTTATTTGATATTTAGAATAATGCTCATATTTATAATATATATATATATTTTTTTTTCCAATATAAATGGGTCTTTATACTGATATATATAGCTTATTTTTAATAAGCTGGTACTGCATAAACTATGTGCATACATTAAGCCTTGCAACTCAGGTTCGAGTCACACTCGAAATAAACACAAATGGCAAAAAGCCTTTAAACTGCAACATTTCAGGAAAGAAACGGACACACTGTGGATTACCAGTAAGTTCTGCATAAATCACAGGTTTCCACCTCTTGATGCTAAATAGTAAATGGCTGCAGAGGAAGCAGGTGGACAAAGAGAGAGGTGTGGTTAGGCGTCACGGTTATTAGTGACAACGTGGAGCCAGATAAGCAGACAAGAACTAAAGAAAGAAGTTTGTGTTTGCGTCTCCCACTGCAGCTGTGTGCTTTGTACCTTGTACAAAAATACATCTTTCATGATTAAACTTGAAAGTCAACCCTACTGTGCTAGTGTGTCTAACAAGCCACTTCAAAATCAGCAACCAATCACACACACATAAACAGCTGGACACACATATTCAATTATGGCGCACTCCAACATTGTAGTGCACAAGTCTGGCCTGATTACTCTCTCTCTGTGAGGGCGTGCGTGAAAGACAGACAGAGAGAAAGAGAGAGAGAGCAGGTCTTTCCTGAGCTGTAAGGCCTGGGAGAAATGGAACTTAAATGCCTCTCACTGGCTCTCAAACTCCAGTTGCCTTTATTGATGCACTGGCCTACTGCCAACCAGAGGCCTTTTCCACTTCAAAGGGTCCGCGTTCACACACACACACAAACACGCGCACACACACATACATTCGTCCTCACCTGTGAGCATGAAATGCACTCCAACCTCTATCTCTACTTCAGGCCTATATCGGTGATGTCCACCTCCATGTGTAATCTTAGAAATAAAAAAAGGCCACTCAAAGTGCGATTCAATGTGCAATTCAAACCTCTATCTGTCATCTGAAAGTCTACACTGCGAGCGAGCGGCACGGCACGACTAAAACACTCCCTTTATAATCGAAGCTGGTTTGAAGAGCAAAGTCATTCGGTTTATTTTGAGGCTTGCTGGGATTCAAATTTGATTTAAAGCTCGCAGTCATTCAGAATCAATTCACACACGGCTTTCTTTAGAGTAATATTCAAAACTTGCACAGTATGGATTTGAATAGGATTCAAATTGGCATCATTTCAGTTTGAGTTTAAAGTGGTTTAAATCCGAATTTGAATTTAAAGCTTGCGGTGATTCAAATTCTACATTTGATTCAAAAACTGTATTCTGTTCGTATTTGCACTTGTTTGTAAAGAGATTAAAAGTATTTAATAGTTAATAAGATTCAATTCCAAATAGAAAAACAGCAGGCATGTTTTTTGCAATTTAATTCACAAATAATTCATGCTTATTGCAATAAGCTACTTTCCTTAATAAAAAATTACTTTGACATATATTAATAAAAAAAAGAATATGCAATAACATGCTCCATTATTTTATATCAGCACGATCAATTGTTGGTACAAATATGCTTCTCAATTAATTCTGTGCAGTGTAAACACTAATTAATACATATCCAAATATGTATTATATTTTATTACTATATTTTTTAAATAAAATGCATTAATGCGCTACTGTAAATGCACAAAAACCATCAGGGTAGCTAAATAAACACCTTTATAATTTATAATAAATATTAAGCAACAGTTTATCAAGATCAGTAGAAACGCTGCTACATTTCAGTCCCTTTCAGGCTCTACAAGTCTGAGATAGAAACTCCGCACTGTGTGGATCCCAGAATTCACAAATGTCGATATGACCCACATGTCTACGCCTCAGCCTTTGCATTTCAATGCAGTTTCCTTTTCATTATTTATGACTCTTTTACCCACGTCAGAAAAAAAAGCATGGGCCTACACCTCCACACCTATCCCCATAGTAACCAGCCTCACAAGTCCTGTATATGCACAGAGAGCCCCTCACAGAGCGCATACCATATATACAAGTATGTGTGTGTGCGGGTTTGGACATACATGTATGCACAATCGTAATGGGCTTCCTGGTGTCCTGGGGAGAAAGTGTGAGAGGTGAGCATCTCTCCATGCCTCCGAGAATGGAGTGAGAAACCAGACTGCCGCTGAGTGTGAACAAGCCGGGACAAGCAGCTGTCATATCTGACGGGAGAATGACAGTCTGCATACGACGACATTATATATAAACATAGAATATGATTTTGGCCTTCTGCTTTGCATTTTTCCAACACTTGTATTTAAACATATTTTATCAGCATTACTTTTTGAGAGGAAAGTTTCATATTTACATGCATTTCTGCAGTATCTCTCGGCTTTAATGAGCCACATGAACAAACCCTGACCATCAGCCTGATTTGAGATTGATTCAAAGAGCATCTTGTGCTTCAAAGGAAAAATAAGAAGATCCAAGCACATTTCGTTTAGAGGTTTGCAGTGATTTAGACTCAATTAGAAGGTTGAAGGGATTCAGATAATTTATTAACTTACAAATTAGCTTGACAATTGCAATTATTAAAATTAGACAGATACTAACCTTTTTTAATGACACAAGTGTGTTTTCATTTCAATAAGGAGTTTAGCACGATTCAACTTCATACAATCATCATTGCATACAATGATTCAAATTCAATTCAAAGCTTCATTGATTGTGATTCAAAGTTTGAGCTTCACATTGTCATAAATCTGCTTTAAACTCAACTAAATTAAGAGTGACTAAACTTCACTTTTCTTGCATCTATTAAAATCTAATTCAAAGTTGCAGTGATTCACTGGATCTTAAACTGAACATGGTCAGTAATGTATTTTAAGTTGATTAAGGAGTTCAAGGTGATTGATTTACATTTTGAGGTTTGCAGAGATTCAAAGTTACAATGATTCAAATTCAGTTTAACCCTAGCATCTATTCAAAGCTTGTGGTGATTGAAATTAGACTCTGAGCATCAGATGGTAGCAAATGGGCTTTATATTCAATACTCAGTGATTCAAATTCATTTCAAGATTTTCAGACATTACACTGATTCTTGTTCAAATTTATCTGCACAAGAGAGTTCACACTGTCCCAAATGTACTATTTTTTCCTTAAGAACCTTCTGGATAATTCTGTGATCATTTACTACCCTCCTAACCTTTACAAACGACTGGAACATAATGAAAATATTTCATTCAGATTGTTTCAGCTGTTTTTTTTTTTTCAAACACTGTATGAAGGGGAAAAAAAGAAGTCATGCAAACAGGTTTCAAATCACAACTTTTTTTTTTTTATTTTCTGTGTCAAAACATTTGTTATATCTTTTTTTTCCCCCGAATTTAGATTTCTAGCCCTTCCTTGTAGGTAATACCCAATATCGTAATAATATGGTTCCATCAATCCAATCTGGAATCTTGTGTTCCGTCTGTACCTGTCCGTTCAGTGGTCCTGCAGTGGCCCCTCGTCCGCTTTTCCTTATGTCACTGGCGTTGGACAATAGCCCTTACTGAAGGTCTCCTCCACTGCAGCTTACACTTAATGAACAACAACCTATCCATCCAACCCCCCCCCACCATCATCCATCTATCTACCCCCCCATCGCCCCCTCCCATTCGCCCCTGCCCACAACCACTGTTGTCCACTGTTCACCTCATCCATAGTAGACGGTATTGATTTTCAGTGGGGAAAATAAAAAAGGCCATGAATTTTAATGCTTTCTGTCTCTCTCTCTCTCTCTCTCTCTCTCTGTTAAACCCCCCATCCACCTTTTTTTCCACCCCTTCTTCTCCTGACCCATCCCTCTGCTGCGTTCTTTCCTGGGGGAAGGATAAAGGAGAGGGGGATGGGACAGTCATGGAGGGGAGAGGTGGAGGGGTTGGTGGTGTGGCGTTGGGTCATTTCTCATTTCCGAACCCTGGACGCTCACCTCCCCCTTCCTGTTAACTAGCCTTCTCATTGCGGGAACGATACGGTTGGAAACACGCAACGACCTCTCTGGACGCTCTTCATCAATACAATGTGTGCGACTCTACACAAGCTTGTTATTTTAATTAAATAACCGTATAATCTGATCACACGACACCACATTATTAAAATGATACAAATCAATTAAAGTTCATTAAGAGTTTCTCCAGCTACAAAAAAAGGAAAAACAGGAACAAAAAGAAAAAAATTATAATACCCAGTTAACCAACATTAAAGTTCAAAAGTTTGGATTTCTTTTCTTTTTTTGCAAAGATGCATTACATTGATTAAAAAGTAACAGTAAAGACATTTGTAATGTGACAATGTGTTTTTAAAATATTTAAATATTTCTACTTCAAATAAACATTGTGCATTTGAACTTTCTGTTTGCCAAAAAATCCATAATTCATAAAAAAAATGATTTGCACAAAATTGAATTGCACTTATTTTTTAAATATGTGCATTTGAACTTTCTGTTTGCCAAATAATCCATAAAAAAACATATTTGCACAAAAATTAATTGCACTTATTTTTTAAATATTTAACTGCTTAATTGGCATACTATAATGATTTATGAAGGGTCATGTGACTGAAAATCTGAAAATTCAGCTTTGCGTCACAGCAATAAATTTATATATAAAATAAGTTTTTTTTTCTAATATTACCAAAAAAAAATGTAAGTGCATTTTAAATTGCAATAATATTTAACTAGATTGCCTTTTATTTTACTGTATTTCTGATCTATGTGAGAAACTTTTAGTTTCTGCGTTAAATTAATATAAAAAGCTCATTTCATTAGCCTGTAAAATAACAGGTAGCTATAATTCAATAACACAAACAGAATAACCACTATGCTATATGACAACTTGACAACTTATTAGTGTTACTTGTATTCATGTGACATTTCCCAAACAATAATTAGACTACAAATACTCTAGCACTCAGCATTATTTAAACATGGACTTCCTGCTAATGACCATATAGACATCACCCCGTGTTTGTCGCTGAGATAACATTAAAGTACAACAAAGATAGATAGAACAATCTCCCGGCACTCCGTCAGAGTGACAAATGTTTTAATAATTTCAGCAGTGAAAAATGGCACGCGCAATTTCTATAGTGGCATAGCCGTACCGTAAGTGACCACATGCTCCAATTTACCAGCATTTACAGCTAATTGTCATCTGTGTAATTTCCAACAGATAAATAAAGGAGTGAGGAAAAATCCTCAAGGTGAGACACACGCGGTGAGGCTCATAATTCTGACAAGCACGTCTTTTTGTGTTATTTTCTATATGTGGCTCCTCACCGCCTTCTAATATAAAAGCCGAGAGGATGGACAAGAAATGGACAAAATTGAGGGAGTAAAAAGGGGCTTTTAGGGCCGAAAGCGCAGTTGGTGTGTATGTGAGTTCATATCTGTGTGTGTGTGTGCGCTAAAAGAGGGGTCTTAAAAACTGCATCTACAGATTGCACGTACACAGTAATGTTTCATTTCTTTTTACGACTATACAACAAACTATTATCATCATCCATGGTAGAGAATTCAGACAGTTTTTAACAATGTTCTGTAAATATTTTAATGAGGTTCAACTGACTACACCAAAAACTCTGAAGACTGCATATTTCTGTGATTTACACTGATGTTATAATACATATATAAATATATATATATATATATACCATGTCCTTGAGATTTTTGTCTTTTCTACAGCTCAGCGACTTCTCATACCACGTTAAGAACCCATTCGTGTGAAATACAACAAATTTTGTCTTATTGGTTTTGTCCCAATCTCAATCCTCCTCTCTTTTCTATTTTCAATCCTCAACTCTGAGGCCACTCTGACAGTCCTTCATTTACACCATACAAAGAAAGGACACTGCAACCACATTCGCGCAAAGCGTTCAATACACAAAAACATTCCTAGAGTTCACATGTTAATATGTTTTGATTCAAATTCACCTTTTCCGTGTCTCTTTGTGATTCGCCGATTCACCTCCACCTCTTGTACTGCATTGAACCACACAGAAGGAAAACTTGTGAATGCATGTCTGCTAATAATGACACATCGGTGGGTTTCTTTCGCGTGTTTCCACAGTCTGTGCTTCTTTGACATGCGAAAGGTCATTTGTGGTGTATTGTGGTATTTACCAACAGCCAAGTGTTTTGTGGTTCATTCCGGTTTGCTGTTATTCTTGCGTGTTTTGATTAATATTTTGAGAGCTGCCACACTCATAACGAGAATTTGAAATTGAGGTCAAACACTTTTCAAATGCATCAATAAGCATAAGTCAAGAATTCTAGTGGAACGCCACATAAACTGACATGTTCAAAATCACATAATGCACTTCTCATCCCTGAAAATTTTCAACAATTCTGGTTAAATTAAATTAAACAACACAGACTACTCAATTCAAACTAACTACAGAGGTAGAGGTAAATTGGAATGGCGATCTCAAAGATCTCTTGTAAACGACATTTTCAGATGCAATATCTCCACATTTTAGAAGCATTAAATAATATTGGCTCATTCAGGTTTGCACTTTCCTTTGATTAATCACATGAGAGGAGACAAACTCTAACAAAATATATAGAACATTTTTCTCAGAACATCACACAAACAAAAACAATGGATGTCACCAAAACTGCATGAAGCATTGCATGCACCCCAAGAACTGCGTATTTGTTCATCATTGAGAACCAATTCTGGACAGCAGTTGATTTGCTTGGATTTTGGAGGGACATTTAAAGGTAATCTTAAGGAGTCATTGCAACCAATTATACAATGTCCTATATCTACAAACTTTAGAGACACTTTTAGTATGTGTCATAAATACTGACAATCCTCTAGAAATTCTACAGGAACCTCACACAAACATGTGTAATGAACACTTCACCAAAAGGGCACAAAACATCACAAGTACTACAAGAACTGTGCCTTTGTACATCATTATGAACTTCATATTCAAACCAACCACTAATTATTTACTTGGATACATTTGGAAGCAATTTCAAACAATTTCACTGAACAGTTTTAAAAAAAAGTATATGTGTTTTTTCCCCTTAGTTTAAATACAATGTTTTGGAATGGAAAGGTTCCACATTTCAGTTGGTAATACCCAATATGTTAAAAAAAAAAAAAAAGTTATCTTAAAAAACAGAACTTTGAGAAACGGAAAATGGTTTTTAAATGGTTACATTTTTGGAACCCTTGAATGTTCCTCATGGAACCACAGATGCCATTAAACACACTGCCTCAATTTTGTAGCCACTTTTGATGCACATCATAATGTTGTTTGCAATTCAAGCACATGATGCATTAAGACACTAGGCGGAGGTTCCCGCCTCAATGCAAGCGGCCCATGAGGCCTTGAACTTGAGACGGCGGGAGAGTCAATAAGAAAACGGTGCTTTTAGAAAGACGGGATGAGATGAAAAAGAGTAGAGGGGGGATGATGAGTGGCTGCATGTGAATGGAAGGGGGCACAAGAGAGGGGTGGAAGGAGGGGTAGGGCTGAGGCGAGGGTCAGGGGTCAACTTGTCAACCCCCACTGCCCCTGACGGGCAGACAAAGGGAGGCGAGAGGGGTCAGAGTGCACGGCTGAATGGACAACTGGTGAACACACTCCAATCGGGGGGTGTCTGTTTAGCCACACGCAGAAAAGAGCGTCTTTCACACTCAAGGCGCATCCTTTTGAGGCCGTTTGAACCAGTTGAGACATTCGGATTCCTTTCAAGGTCTCTAAAAAGAGAAATTTGAATACACAGCGGCCCTCCGACAAGAGTCTCCCTTTCAAGAACTGCTATACAAGTTCACGTATGCGCGCACTCTCTTTTGAATAAGCTAATGTGACTGAAGATTTCCTTTGTTGCCCGTACGTTACGACTCAAAGAAAACGATAACAAATCTCCTTCTAAATATAGACGCTGTACACGCGCATGAGTGCATGTCACAACTCCCTCATTATCTTAAAACATGCACCGCTGCCGTTCCGGCGGAGGTCAAGTCCACTTACGGTCGGAGCTACGCTAGCTATTTATCTTATCTGCGGGATTAGCCAGGCGGCCTGTCAGGTAAACCACACCCCGCACCAACTGCAACGTTCCCGTGGTTACCCTCCTGGGTAATCAGAGCGGGATTTCTTTATAAAATTATGCAGCTGACCGGCACGTATACTCACCATATTCATCCTGCATATGGAACAGGGGAAGATGGATAGACGTAGGGAGGAGCAGAAGTGATGGGGTGGGTCACCTGACCTAGTTATTCTTAACAAATACATATTATTCATACATACACAAATCAGAAGTGTCATCATGAGTAAACACAGAAGTGCATTAGGAGATTGGAAACATTGCTTTCTATTCAATATTTGTGCCATTGTCAGTGCTATCAAACCATTTCAGTCTTTAAGCCAAATAGCATATGATTTTGATCAAATGAATCAAAAGTGACAAAAAGTAAATTCTATCTATCTATCTATCTATCTATTTAAAATCACTGGCCAACAGTCCACAGTATTATCTTCAACAGAGTTAGTAAT
>JAUMHI010000064.1:16959040-16989625 GCA_032359435.1 Enteromius unitaeniatus
TGTAAAGTGGCAGATTGATTTCATTTCTGAATGGAAAGACCATGAAAGAAAAGAAAGAGTTAGTCGCATACGTGCAGATTCCACATTCTTTGGATGCACTTGCGTGTGTCAAATGTTTTAAGCAAACACAGTGCAGATGTTTGCTACAGATGAACTTTTGAAGTTCTTTGCCACTCTTTCCATGAACGTGGGCTTGAATGTCTTTCTTTAAACTCATTTGTCCACATCTACTGTCAAAAGTGTGAAAGAGTACATGTTCACATTGTGTGTGTACGAAGGAGGGGGGGTGTAGGGTAAAGATGCGGTTACTTTGAGAAGATTGAAGCGCAAAAGCACTCCGATTTATTAAAAGCTGCCGCTCACGCCTGCCTCACTCTCTCTCTTTCTCCCCGCTTATTCCGCACCATTGTTGCAATACCCCCTTCATTGTGTATACATTGTGGAGGGATATTAAATTTCTCCCTTCGAACCCAACTGTAACCACTACACAGCCACAGGGAAGGGCAGCACGTCCCTGAGGTCCAAACACACAAGCATGTGCTCATTTTCATACAGCTTGTCCATCAAATTAAACCGGGTGGTGAAAAACCCGCCCAAAATCGGGACACTCTCAATCCCTGATTGAAATCAAGCTGATATGAAATGCAGGGGAGGGGGACAAATTCAATCAAACGAGCTCTGGTTGTTACGAGTCCAAGTTATTACTTAAATGGCCACATCACAGGCGACTGATCCAGTGTAGATACTTGTGAAAGGCATGTGTATACGCACTCGTGAGACCAGATCGATCGATAAAAGTTTAAAAGCGAATATTAATTCAAGCAAGTTGAAATTAAAAATCAATATGAATGCGTACCTGGTTGTTTTACGCTCCTCTTTACACTCCATCGGCCTTTGGTCTTCATCTAACACATTTATTCTTTCTTCCACTCGACAGCCAACAATTTCTGTTACATGGCGAACAGCTGACCAGGAGGCTACGGTCTCTTTCTCCCCATAATAAAATGTGTGAACCCTGACTCTTTTCCTTCACAAGATTGGGATTTCCTTTGATAAGGGCTCGAAAAGTGGGAATGACAGTGAGGTAGAGAGAAAGCAAGATGGCTCATATTGTGAATCCCATAATAAGAGTTGCGTACAAGTGGTAAATGTATGTGGTTTCAAATGGGTAAACGTGTGTGTGTGTGTGGTGAAATCTAATTCCTGAGCTTAATTAAGAGGCGGTGAGACCCTGACCTTAATGACGAGCCCTGCGGCCATTCACATGCCGTTTCCAGAGAAAGAAAGAAAATATTTACAATTTAGATACAAGGCAAATGTATTTGGTATTTGTATAAAAGCTGTACAAACCAGTAGAAGAGTAAAAGGGTGATGGACAGGTTGCGAAATAAAGCTTTCTAACTGGTCTAAGCTAGTTATTTGTATCAGCTATATCAGCGATCATGCTTATTTGGGCTGGTAGACCACCCTAGTCCAGCATCAAACCAGCTTGACCACCTTAGGGTAAACACATACTTTATGCAAGAGCATGGCCAATGCATTGCAAGCATGTGCTACTATACATATTTAATGTGTTTAAGAATACTGCAGTACCTTAACGATTTCTTCGGTTTTATACATTATTTTTAATGGTTTGAAAAGCTTTCAAAATCCACATTCAAATAGAAAACAAATGCTACATTTTTGTGTGTGTGTGCGATCTCACTCTATTTGCATTGTATTATAAAAATAGTTCAGACAAAGTATTCGTACACAAAGCTATGTTTCAGGCTTTAAAAACAATATGATGTAGTGTTGCAATAGATGAACCATTTTGGGCTCTCTAAAAAACTGTTCATAAAAGAATCTCTTTGTGTGTAGAATATTTTAATATTCTGAATAACCTTTGTTTTATTTGAAAGAACCCTGAAAAGTTTCCATGGATTTCAACAAGGCCGATAAAGAACCTTCAACGGCCAAGCTGCGTTCGAAAAATGTGGACCATTCTATTTTATTCCAGCTGTTCCTGAACATAAACCTCTTTGAAGCTTTTATGGCACTATTTGGAGCAGTTTTTGGTATCACTGTGTGAAAAAAGCAGTATCAACACTCTTATAAAGTTCTTGTTGTATTCCATGAAAAAATAAAGTCACATGTTAGAACGACATAAGTGTATGAAATTTAATAAAATATTTTTTTTTTTTGTTAACTGGTATGAAACTAGGTTTTCCGACAAGAGAGGCATGGAAACAAAGACACAGGTCACAGCTGACCAGCGAGAGTGTATTAACATGGCCGTACCATGTAATTTGGTTTATGAGTCTGATAAAGGTCCATCGAGAAAAAGAGAGAAATTGCGATGTCTTGCTCCGTCTGTACAATATGACCACCAGATCCCATTTCACACGGTCGAGCGTAATAGCGCTCAGTGTGTTAAGAGCTATCAGAAATCGGCCAACACACTGTCCCTCCAGCGATCATTACATATACGTCCTCACCTACACACCAGGTAACGCAAACACACACCAGAGCATGAAAAAAACCACTTGGCCCTGTCAGATATGGGGTATTGGAGTCCGAATGAGGTCCATTTAGTCGGCAGTGGTCTTGATGGTGGTCTCCATCGCAGAGGTGAGGGCCGGCGCAGGGGAGAGAGTGTTTACCTACATCCCTTTATTACCATCTGCTTAATGGCCTATGAATGTCTCCATGGATACTCAGGAGGGAGAGAGAGATGGATGGAGGGACAGAGATGGCTCCGATCGGAAAGGTAGGCTCTCAGCAGGGAACTCTCGTGCGTGTGTGAGTGCGTTTGGCTTAATGCATGTGTGTGTATGTGTTCAGAGATACTTAGTGCAATGAGTGCAGTACTTCAAATGATTTCAGTTTCCTGTAAGTGCAACATCAAAAAAAGAAAAAAAAAAAACACAAACCAGTAGACGTGTGTGTGTGTGCTGGCGCACACGTGTGTGTGTGTGTGTGTGTGTGTGGAGGGTAAGCCTAGGTGTCGGGATGGGGAAGAGAGAGGTGGTTTAATGCAATAAAGCATGTTGTATTGACATCTCTGTTGTGTCTATTGATTCCCCATTATGTCCCTAACAAACCCGGGTGGACATTTTGTCATTCGCAATCACGTTAGCACTGGGACTCGCCGACGTTCCCGCTCAAATACGATCTATATACACAAACACACTCGCACTCTCTGGCTGCGGACGGCAGGGCTGATCTTCCTTAATCAATACCTGTTTGAGGTTAAAACACTTTGCAGTGCATCAAACTGTAAATTTGTATCAGTGTAAACACAGCTCGCCCGCGCAGACGGACAGAGACTGACCTGATCGCATTTGACCTTTAACCTTAAGCAGTATAGAATATAGGGGTATAGTCTCCTAAAGAGCAGCTACTTGGATTTAAACAGCAGCATAAAACTATTTTGTGGTTTTGCCACAGTGATTAGACAGTGGATATATTTATTGTATAAGACTATTATTTAATAAAAGTGACCCTGAAAGGGGTTTAGAGACTGCACAACAGTACAACAATGTTGTTCCTAATCACAGCACCAGGGAAATAAGGCCTAAAAATAATGGTGGACCTGTTAAACATCTCCATAAGCATTCACTCACTAGAGCTAAAAACACACCGGGGTTCACAAGTTTGAGACAACGAGTGAAAATAGTTCTCAGCTTGTGTTACAAATTATATTATTAGCAATTTCTTTTTACTTTTTATCTTAATGATTACATGCCCTTGAGGGTCCATGGATTCCACCAGTCACTGTGGCCAACATCACACTTTTGATCAAAATAGTACAGAATATTTTCCCCAACTTTAAACTATTCATGAAATTCTGAACCTTTTATCTAAAAGTTTAATTTAATTTAAAAAAAACAGAATATCTTTGATGTTATCTGACTTTAGGGCTGAACTGTAACTCTTGTACAGCCATATATGAATCTAGATGCTTAGTGAGGAAAGGTACATTTAATTTTAGAGTTTCTTACACTACTGAGGGCACTGACTACATTTAGCTACATTTAACCAAAGCTTGTGTTGCACAATGTGATGAAAATGTGTGAAATATCATAAAATGACAAGCAGATTGTCAAATTAGCCATAACGATGATGTTCGCAATAGAACTTCACTAAAATGAACATGGATGCATCAATAACAGTGCAGGATTTGCTAGAAAATATATGCTTCCCAGCAGCCTAGGCACTCAAAGCTACATTACAAATATAGTGTGCAGATTACCACAAGCTCCATGATGCCAAGATTCTACAATGGTTAGATATCGTCATGGTCATCTGCTAGCAGTAAAAACCTAGTAAAAACTTTGATCCAATGCCCTTGATATTGTCTATCATCTGTAAATAAGGATGAACATAAATGTAGTTTCCCTCACCCAACATAAAGATCCTCACTGGCTGCTCCGCTTGTCACTTTGACCTCTGCAGCATTTAATGTCAGCCGTGGTGCCTGGTGTCCATTTTGAGTCTTATATTGTTATAGAAGTGAAAGGTTTAACCTTTAGCATAATTTTAAAAGCCAAACAGGTTCAAGTTTTAAAACCAAGTGGCAGCCGAACACCAAATACATTCAGCTTATTTTTTTCCATTTCTCAAAATATAAGAAAACATGGCTCATCAAATGATAATATTATGTCATCACCAGTCTGCTAATTACCCAACAGAACAAACAAAACAGACACACAGGTGTCAGCAAACACTGAACAAAAGTACACACGTGATCAATGATGCATCCATCCATAAAAACTTGCTGCACAATTAATGCAATTAATTGTAAAATGTAATGTAAAAAATGTAATTATTAGACTTGCGATTTATTTATTTTTAACATTGTTTTTAAATGTAAATTTAAGAATCAATTTCTATCAATTTTAGGAATGATACAGAAGCTCCCTCTTTCTTTTCCTCCCTCAATATCCTCCAGTTCACTAGACATCTGACCTAAAAGACAAATCTCCACCAAACAAGCAGGACAATCCAATTTTACCCATGCCCGGCTCCAGATAGGAGATGCAGGGTGGGCCAAGTTCCTGATGAACTTATTAGACTGCATTGGAAATGGGAACGTTAATTTCGGTTATTTTATTTTTCTTAACCGACGGTCGTTACGTGGCTGTGACCCATTAAAAAAATAGTCTCAGAACAATGCAGGCGCGGGCGCAATCATCAATCATATTTAAAGGGAAGCCGGCGTCCCAGTCTTCACCGAGTCTTCACATCACATGCGATTTGATTAGCTACTCTTGTGGTTGACTGTCATGATTCGGCTAACGCAAAAGAGGGGATTTAGAAATGGCTACGCAAAGTCGATAAAGAAGCGGGTATACGCCGTATACACCTGCACTACACCACTGAGACTAAAAAGACCATGCACCAACACGCATCAAGAGATGCTGGGCTCATTGACAAATTTCTTGTAAGATGCTCTCCCTTTACACAGCGCTGTACGCGTGATCGCCAAATCGAAAGTGAAAGTGAACAGCACAGGCGCACATTTAAAACATTTTCAATTCCGCACATATTGGTAGCAGCTCCCTACTGCGCGAAAATTATACACATTATTAGCAGATTTGTGAGTGTGGGCGGGACTGGATACGTGCCTTGCGGGAAGAAAGCAGAAAAGAAAGATATAGGAAGCTCAACTGAACATCATAACAATTTTGTGATTGGCTGTGAAGTAGTGTGGGGCCAGGGTGGGCCAGGCCTGATTTTACCACTACCTGTATTTCCAGACAGCACATCACCATGTGGGCCCATAATGTGGTGCAGCTATAATTAAAGCTTAATGTCTGGCTTTTTGCTCATTTAGGCGCCAGTAAGTGATTAAAGACTCTTGCTCTAATTTCTTGAAGTATAAACCTTGTTCAGGGCAGACACCATATTTACATTTTGTGAGTGAATAAGGTCTGTTTAATTGCCTCTGGAGATGCAAAATATCCACAAAACTGTGGAAAACCAGTGATTAAACCTTTAAACCGTTTCATTAACAAAATATCTAAATAAATATGGCGTCCGTTTTCAGTTAGGTCTGTGGTGTGTCCACTTTTTAGTATTTAGCTCAGGATATGAAACAGAGTTAAAGACATTGGTGTCAACGCTAAGTTTTTATTTTCCTTATTTACATATTAGTCATTGTGTGCTGGTGTATGACATGTGTTTAAGGTGACACATGATCTATAAGCGGCGCATACGTTTAATCCATCTGCTGGTTGGAAAATTTCCGCTTCGTTGAACGCCAGACGCCCCCGCCCCCTCACTAATGCAGTACTTCAGAACCAACACTCCTTATATTTAGGAAAAAACGATGTTCTTTCATCTCACACTAATACCTTGGTAGCACTTCGCGTTATAGAGTCATGTTACACTTTTCATTCAAACAGGTCTACTATTAATTATTATAATTTAGCGAAAATGAGTTTGCAAGCAGCACCACAAAATATAAACAACTGAACATATGTTGTTTATTTGTAGGCCTAACATGAATACAACTACGCAAAGTCTATTAAAAAGCTCCATTTCCAATATTTTCTTGGCTAAACTACAGTCAGTTATCGATGACTGTAATTTAAAATTAAATTAAGCTCATTACGTTATTTATGCCTAAAGTAAAAGCACTTAAAATCGACAAAAGCGTCAACAAATAAAGTGACATTGGGTCTCATCATTCTCAAACTTGTCGTTAAATTCACACACTCGCTCCGTCTTTTTTCCCCGCTGTCTGCGTGTATCGATCTCGGCGGAATCGATAAATTACCATGAATATTCCCTGAACCGGCCGTGAGAAGAGAGTCAGACGGCAGATGGAGAAGCAGATACGGGGAGGACAGAAGGATGAAAGAAGCCAAAAGAGGCCGAGACGAACCATTCAAACAAGGGCAATTATGGGCAGACGTCTTTTCAACTCAACCAGCCTTCATTAATGCACACTCAACGTGTCCCATTTTTAGAAAATATATACATACACAAACGGAACTAAAAGGATCTGAACGTATTAAGTAAGAAATACACAAATATGGATTTTATTCAGACGGTTGTCTGGGGCTGAACAGGTGTTTCGGCTCCACGTTTAGATTTTTTTTTTTTCAGTGTGAGGTGAAAAAAAGAGAAGCTGTTACCGACATTAACCAGAGGGAGGTAAAATGTATCTCTTACCGGAGTTACCGGAGCGCAGAGGCAGCGGAGACTTGAGTCGCCAGGCGCTGAAATCAGGAGCGGTTCTCTGAAACACCAACGGCACCGGCAAGGGAACAAACATGATCCGTTGTCGTCTGGGCTTTTCTTCTATGGTCTCTTGGCGTTGGAGTTTCTTTTTCTTTGGTTGCTTATTTTGTCAAGTAGACTGTGTTTTGAGGTTGTTTCTTTTTTTCTTTTTTGGTAGGTCAATAGTTACTATTTGGTTTAAAATGTATAACCTAAGTACATTTCTTAAGCTATCTTTACATTTTTGGTATTGTGTCTCCCAGTCATTACTTCTTCCTCAGGGATACTCTATCTCGGACTGACACACAGACGGATAGTCGGGATCTTTCAAGCGATCTATATATCGTCGAAACATATATCAAAAGTGTTTTTGTGGTCACTTGTTTCGTATTTCTGTTGGCTTGACTGAAAATCCGTTAAATTATCCAACAAACGTTTAAGAGATACGCTTTCAATCCGTTGGCTGAAACTGACTTTTTAAAATTCAAAACTCACTTGTTGTCTTAACGGTCATTACGTATCCCGCGCGAGACCAGGTGCGCGGCCGGTAAACGTCACAATGGCCTTGCGCGCGCCGCGATCCGGTTCCACTTTGGTTTCGCTTTTTAAACAAATCTCGAGTCAAAAATCGTGGTGACTTTAGTACAAAAACTATTTGGTTACGTTACAATCAAGTCGCGGCTGCTGGCTTTAAAACGCTTTACAAAGGTTTAACAGGAATATTTGGTTTCTAGCTTGCCTACTGTGTGGTTTATCTCGCGCACATCGCATGCATTTGAAGCAGCATTTTAATTCAACGTATAAAATATAATAGAATCGCTTAATATATTTGAACAATCACGTATGTAACGTTATAAGGCTACGCAGCGGCTCGATACGCTCCCCCTTCGTTTCCACTCAGAGCCGGTAATTAAAACGCAATCAATCGATAAATAAATTAAGGAGCAACACCGCTTGTGCGCGAAATGTTAAAACTGAACGAAAAGAAAACAACACGGTACCCGTTAAGCGGAATTCAGCTCTTTGGCTCTGTCCCACCACCATCCGTCTGTGTGTGCGTGTGTGTCCGTTACGATAGTCCCGTTCTCTGGGAACCCCGGTAGCTGGCGAGCTCTGTCCGCCTCCCGGTACGAAAGCAACACTGAAACGAGAGGAGCAGCCGCTATACTCCCCCCGCCCCCCTTTCTCTCCCTCCATCCATACCTCCCCCTCTCCCCTTCCCTTTTTTTTACTAATCCCATATAAGGCAAGCTATCCTGCGTATTGATCGCTTGATTACTCTTCATTATGATAACTCTGATGATCGCGGTGGGCCGCTGGTCGATAGGCTTACACACATTCACCGAGTAGCTTACATCAGGTGATTATATCCTCATCTACATGCAGGTATATGTCTGTGGAGAAGACACGGGCGTTAAGAGTGCAGTCTACCGAGAAGCCATTGATATGTTATGGTGATTATTTAACGTGGCGGATTAAACTGTGAATAAGCAACAAACAGAACCCGATTATCGCTACCTCACAAAAGTTTCATTTGGTCTATGGCTAGTCTAGGCTGTCTCTCTCTCTCTCTCTTCTACCTTTCATTCCCTCTTTCCTACACACTGAACGCTGTCAGTAATAAAGCTACAATCTATGCCGCGCACTTACACTCCAGATTATTGCCGACATAGATTTTTTAAATAGAAAAATCTATACGCTAAACATCGCAGTCAATACGGGAAAAATCGAAAGCTCAGCTCCTGATCTCCCCACCACCCTCACCCCAATCTCCCTGTCTCTCTCTATCTATCCGTCTATCTATTCTACTATATCCGAGGTGATATAGATCAATTATTGGCCAGCGTATCATAAGAAAAATAATCATAAAAAACAGGTACTCAAACTGATTTGAAATATGCCTTGATGGCAATCTGATTAACACAACGTACGCTTATTTTATTTGTTAATTTGTAAAGAAATATTTTTTTTTAAATCATATTTTCCCGCAACACAACACTCTCACAATGGTTCCTTGAGCTTTATTGTCCCCAAGCACCCCCTCCATTTGACAGATGACATCCGCGTGTCCAACGAGCGAGAGGGGGGGAACGGAAGAAAAAAAAAAAAAAAAAGAAGCGACAAGTTGTCCTTCACGAATCCCCCTCTCCTGAAAGGGCACGCGTTGCGAACCCCCCCATCCAAACTCCTTCCAGACAAAAGCAATTATTTCTTGTAGAATATAGTGTGTTTTGCGCGTCTATAGCGCGGAGAGGGAAGAAAGGTGTGCAGACTGAAACACAGTTTCAAAATATGACATTTCCATTTGGTTACATTCAATGGTCAGCTCATAGTCCACTAGTATCCAATGCGCATTAGGATTGACATGCCATCATTTAAAAAAAGGGGGAAATCAAATGCACAAAAACTCTTTGCAAAACTATTGCAAATGCAGGCAACACTCTGTAGCTTGAGCACCTGGTATAATGTATAAAGTGAAAACAAAATAAAGTCACCGATAACATTATTTAAACCTATGCACAATTTTTTTGACAGATATTAATATCATTGTTTAAGTTCCTGCTGTGAAAAAAGTACAGAACCTGGCGATCAATAGAAATAATCATTACCCAGTGCACACATAAAAAGAAACTTCCTCCTGTGTGTGTCTGGGTGGGTGAACCAGACAGCGATAGTGAAAGAGTTCATCGTTAAATGGCAATGTCATGTTGACAAATGCGTTGGTTGAATTAAATTCTCTCTCATCAATAACAAGGCGCCCCAATCAATACCAGCTTACAATTATATCAACACCCCCTCTTGCTGTAACAAGCAGCTAATACCGTGGCTAGGACACACTGCCACTCTGGTGCAACCCTAGTATACAATATCATTCCTTCTCACCAACACGGACAAAATACAAAACAACTCCACCACACAGAGTACGGAACGTAATGTACATTCTACATGCAATCTATCTGCATACGTATGCCTCTTAAAACAATAAAAGATCTCAAAAGAATCAACGTTTACTATACTTCACCCAATGTCTACTTAATTCCTGAACGATGGAGTTAGAAGTGATTCAAGCAGGGACTCACACACTTTCCCTCTTCAGCGGATATAATGATCGGTGCTGACATATTGTCAATATCCAGCTCAAGTCTGCCAATAGCCCTAATACAAACCCATCCTCTGCGCCGTAGCTGTCTTTTAACACACACGCGGGGTAATAATTGCAGGGTGCTAATGTTATCTTCTCTTTATCGCCAATCGACATCAGATCTTGTCTTATTGACAGCTGGCCTGCTCATCAATGCAAGGGTATGGTGGGATTTGTAGTTCTTTATATGCCTTGTTTATCTAGCCAGCCCTATATTTCCTCTTTGACATATTAGTGTTTTTTTGCACCCTTAACATCTAGGATGAAGGGAGAAGAATATGATAGTGTATTAATAAGAGTTAATTGTTTAATGCAATAATACCACAACAAATCTCAGATGAGGTCTAGGCTGCTTACACCATTTGGCCTTTTCTTGCATAGCCTGCCAAACACTCTTACAATATTTCGATTTCACACATTTGCTTATGGCGGCTAAAATTCACAAACAAGATTTTTATTTCTTCTTTTATTAATGCATCCTTTACAGGGCCGGCCACAAAACGTCTTTTCCATTTCATACAGATTCTACAATCATTCCACGCTATGCTAGTTTTAACACGATCAAAGACTTGGGAGACAGCAGCTGAAGATCCAGCAGTCAGTGCTGGTAAAAGACACCGACCCCCAAAGTGCTGGCGATGTGTCTCGCCCGCAGCGGCCTGCCGCGGCCTAATGCTATGACATGGAAGGGGCTATCAGTAGCGCGCAGACTAGCTTGAGAGGGGGAGCTGATTTTGCCCCGTCAGAGGCCTGCTGAATATGTGATCCACCGTTACAGCGGAAGAGGATAAAGCCCCAATACCCCGTCTGTGATCTTTATGGGGTGCCGAGTGTGTGTAAGTGTGTGTGGCTACGCGGAGGCTAAAGGTAAAGAGTGCGTGGGGGTGAATAAGTGTGTGCTGTGTCCACTATTGTGTGTTAGAAATGAAAAAGAAAAAAAATCACTATACATTATTTTATATAATTGTCACTATGTTTAATGGTATTCGTTGATTATAATATTTATTAATTAATGAAACATTTATATGTCATATACATCCATTTTTATTATGTAAGATTTTGATGACAAACATAAATAAGAACTATCCATTCCAGGTCATTCCAATAAGTTTCGAACTCCTTTTTTGTCTAACAATGACACACTTAACAGATTCCTCTCTTTTCTCTCTCTCTGTCTCGCCTTGTGCATTGAGACTGTGTGTGGGTAGATTTAGAACCGAGATCAATAAGAAATGTAGAAATCAATGCACTTAGCACTAGGAAATCAATGGGCCCTAATCGGGATGCCGATGGCACAAGTCAAAACAATTAAGAGAGAAGAAAAATGTTTAACAACCTCTACTCTCTTGCTTACACAGTGAAGACGAGAGAGAGGGAGTGGGGAAAAAGGAGAACGAGGGGAGCAACGCCGATGAGATTACAGCTGGGAATCAGGAAGTGCAGAGAAAAGGAGAGCTGAAAAGAAAAACGTTGATAGAGGGAAGTGGGCGAGGAAAAGGGACGCATGGAGTCAACGAAACCGGTGGCGAAGAAGAAAAATCGAGGGCAAAAACAGACAAGTAATTATCCGGCAAAAAAGAAAAGACGGGGAAGCAAAGGGAGGAATTATTTGACACAAATAATGAACGAGTGCCGGCGAGAGGACTCAATTATGGACGGCGGCCAACCTAAATGGACCATCACACAACTTTAAATGGTGACTAAGCAAATTAGGGTGTCAAAGGTTAGCGGCCATGTTTTTAATGCGCGAACGTAGCAGTTGGTTCAACGGTCCCATCAGATGGCCGAACACAGGGGCGCTCATCCATGGGTAAGCATGTAAATCTAGCTGTCAATCAAAACAAGGCCCAATTACGACGCACCTTGACCGAGCCAATCGGAAGCAAAGTGGAGCGCCGTCGGCTCGCCCTGTGAACGCTACGGTGGCACAGGTTGACGCAGAGCGGGTGGGTTGTGATTTGGGGTCGATCAATAGCTGAACCCCATGCCGACCTCTACCTCATTCTTAAGGCAAAGGGGGAAATCAATGTGGAAGGGTCTATGACTCCTGACTAGTGTATGGATTGGTGAAGCGCCAACTAATCAGCGACTTAGTTTATGTGACACTATGCCTATTAACCTATTGATATGGCACTGAGCAAACATGCACATGACACTACATATTCTCACACTCCTTGGACTTGAACAAAAAAAACACGGGAATATAAAAGGATTTACTACTAAAACAAATTGTAAAATGCATTTAATTGTATAAAAAAAGGTATGTGCCGTTGCAGGTGAAAAAAACTGCACAAATAAAATGGAAACTAAATATAAAAGAGAAAGAAGCGAGCGAAACAATACAAGAGGGACGAGAGGACAAGCGCAGGGAGTGTGAGTGAGTGATAAGATGAGGGAAAAAAAGAGGGGAAGAGGAAGCAAAGAAGGTTGTATCAAAGGAGGTTTCAGCATTAGGGGCTCAAAGGCGAGGGGGGGATACCTCTGATATTTGGGATTAGAAAACATGTGGTGAAGTAGGCAGGGATTAAGCAGGAAGATGGAGAAAGAAAGAAAAAGAGAGGGCTGTTTGGGGGAGGAGAAGTTACAAAACCTATAGTAGTGTAAATACTTAGTCTGGAGAATTCAGTGTGTAGGCTTTTTTCTTTTCTGGCCTTGCATTCCCTCGTTTGTGCCTACCTGCCTATTTCTGATTTGTATATTGAGGTTATAAAACATAAATACCCAACTATAAAAGCACAAATAAATTAAGAAATAAATAAAAGATGAGCGCAATTGATTTTTATTGCGTCCAATAAAACCAGGAAAGAATTATATTTTAACATATATATATATATATATATATATATATATATATTGCTTAATGTAACGTTAAATAGTATACACACACACACACATGCATGTGCAAACACACACTCTTACCACTTTTAGCTGCTGAAAAAAATACACTATATATACATATACATCTCTATTTTGTGTCCAATAAAATTCTGAATATTTAGAGGACAAACCACCATGGATTAAAGTGCGTAATACAAGATGATGTGACATTTGCTTCTAGCTGGACATCTGTGTGTGTTTGTTTCTCTCTTCTCTCTTAATGTGCGTGTGTGTGTATATTTTGGGGCCGTGGGGGTGGATGTTTAGGCACACTTGAAGGTTAGGTTCAGTGTCAGTGGTCAAGGTCAGGTGTTAATTCATGAGAGCGAGAGAGAGATGTATAGAGAGTAAAAATCTACTTGATCTAAGGACAATGGCAGAATCTGACCGATGCAATGAAAATGCACAACACCAAAGACGGCGGCATCACGACTGTTAGATGATCGGCCCTAATGCCAATCGTTTCTTCTTTCTTTCTCTCTATTTATCTCTTTCTTTCCTCCCCTTACCAGTTTGACCACAGGGGTCAGCCTCCAGCGAATGAGGTCATTCGTCTGGGATGAAATTGACCTTCAACCCCTCAACTTGATCGCTTGCCCGCATTCTAACCACCTGGACAACCAACCAGCAGAGAGCTCACGGCGCGAGCGTGTGTGTGCATGCGTATGTGTGTTTGTCGCCAAAACAATCAAATCATTTTACTCATAGAAAAACGTGGATACATGTTTTCAAGTCTAAATATATTTAGGCAATGATAGACACAAATACAGCTATAAACGAACCATTCAGATACAATTTTTTTTTTTAAGTAATATAGCTAAAAGCAAATTAAACACATGCACGAACACTAGATTTGGTCTGTAATAAAAAAAGAGCACACACAATGAAACATCAGTGTTGGAGGTCAACACCTCACTAACTCTCCTTATGATGGCACATCAAAAAGTCAATGATCAGCTCAAGAGAATCAAAGCTATTGATTACAAACAGACCAAACATGACATCCACTCCAACCTATAGTTCAATTCCATGGTAGATGTGTCCGATTCGAACTTTTTTTGTAATATCTATAATGCATTATTTTGGAGGAACACATTATTTTCTCTAAATATTTTAGGTGTTTACTTTCATGCATTATTTTCTGTTTCTATTTTATCTTCTACAATAACATGAGAAAATAAAAAACTGTATGTAGCTTAGAATATTTTAGGATCTCATTCAAAAACAGGAATCAATTATAAACAGGCATGGATATTTACATTATCCCAATATAAAGTCTGTATTTGTCCTATTATGTATTATTTGGATGTGTGTGCCGGGCGTGTGCTTCTTCACTAATGAAATATAGAGCAATAACGACAGAAGCCGATGCGTCTGGAGACTGACCAGCTGCCCTTTGACACTGAGGTCGTGAGCTAATGGGCTTTGCACAGCTTTGCACATTGTGTGGACAAATGGTATTTTTTAAGCGTTAATGTCAGGGTTGTTGTTTTTTTCCTCCTGTTTTTGTTTTGATCGTCAAAGCCTTCTGGACCAAAAGTTGTTGTTTAAGTTGAAAGATCGATACGATTTTGCAGCTTTTTTACCGAGGTGAACTTAAATTCTCTAAAATACCGAGAGAAACAACGAACTTGCCGAGCCCTTCGTGACAAAAACAGGAGATTCACACCGACCCCAACCTTACATTTATTCATAAAATGCGACCGAGATGCCAATTTGTTTAATATCTGGAAAAAATTATATAATTTTAAACGTATTATTCATTTAGTTTATTATGCAATCATTATGCGTCATTTCACTTATTTTTACATCAATAAATGTGAAAATATGCATTTATTTTAAAGCATGTGCATGCATATTATAATAAATTATTGCAATATTCCAATGCAACATTACGTGGCACCACAATAAACGATGTGCAGAGTAAATCAAATGCTTGACCACTGCATGATTTCACAACTTTCATTTGGAGAATTTACACCTGCACGTTCAGTTGTCATAAATGAATTCCCTTTTATTTGCTCAGTCATTTGGTATGGGTAGGCCTACATTAATCATACATTTAAATGCACATTAAATTAAACAAATTTATTCATAACGCAAATGATCAAGGCATGCACGTGCATCACTTACCCGACGGGCGTACGTTTGTCTCTAAATATTATGCACTTGTTTAATGAATGCATATTTGCATTCATAACCTCAAATATCTAAACGCTATTTTAGTTCGTAAAAACAAAATAGGCTAAATTACAAATTATTTTAGTTCCTAATCGAAATTTGATAACTGAAGTCAAATGAATTATGCTACTAAAATTAATATTCACGTTTTACATAAATTTGCGTTTATTTTAAATTCGTGATTTGAATCTGTTCGTTAAAGTTTTAGGCATGGCACAGTTCACATTTTGAATATGCAAAAATGCAAACATGTCAATGCATAATTAAACAACAAATGCAAATGCTGTCATATGACATATTTTGGCCATTTAACAATACGTGGATAAATGTGGTCTCGTGAACACAACACATAAAATGGCAGTAAATATATATTTAAGTAACGCACGACTAATGTATAAACCTTCTAGTTTAAATTCGACGATCCAGTTCTTAAAACGAAAAGCACTGCACTGAATGCCACAACAACCAAGTTTGTTGCAACATACGGGAAATTCAGAAATTAAAATCTACAGAAAGCAGATGAAACACTGGGATAATCGGACACCATTAAAACATCCACACGACTTCTGTTTATTCCGTCCTGAAATAGCTAAACAAGCAAACACACAGAAAGTTTGCATGTCGCACCTGTTGAATAATGATAAAGCTTAAAAAATACACAGGCTATAAAAAAACGAGAAATATACTATAACAAATAGCCTACATAAATATACATGCATATGAATGTTTATTTCGGCTCTTCTGGCACACAAGCAATGGAAAGGTCTTGCTGCTAAATTCTACATTCATTAACAACGGCAAACCTAGTTAGTCTCTGACATTATTAAAAACGTAAATCTTATACCAGTGTTTTTAGTGCTCTAATTATGTCTTTACACCAACTTTACGATTAAACCCTTATTGGTGGATGATGCAAAAAAGTTTAAAGCATATTGCAAGCATGGTTACGTATAGTGAAGCAAGGCAAAAGTGGGTTTTTATTTGACAAATCAAGCATCCTAATATTTATGCACACAATTTTTTAAGATTTCCTAAAATGCACAACTCCACATAAATTCTTTATTTATGACTTGAATACGTTTCGTCGTGCAGCCCGCCACTACAGCTTCCTGAAGACAGACAGACGGAGTTTAAACCTTACAGATCTTCACTGAATCTTTGTAGTCGGTGTCAGCATGTCTCTCTCTCTTTCTCTGTCTGTCTGATTCTCCATGTCTCTAGTCTCTAGTCTAGATAGAGATAGCATCCGCGCGCGCCGGGAGGAAGTGTCTCTCGCTCCCCTCTCGACCTGTCGATATCCCGATGGCAGTTCGCTCTTTATAAAAGTCACAATTCCATCCTTTTAATTGATTTCTCATAATTAACTCAGTGTGTTCATCGATTTCCACTCGACGGCGCTTCGGCCTCTCTATCCGGGAACACACCGCTCGCGAACATAAGGCCTTATTATTTTCGCGTTAACTGAAGCCGAATAAATATTGACCACATTCAATATCAATTAAAGCACAACGACACTAAATAATCCCACTGTTTCGGGCACCGGGGTTCGCGACAGGTGGAGAGGTCGTCAAAATGGAGGGAAAACGGGCATTTTGAAGCTAAATTGGGCATTTTATTTGTAGCTATGCCTCCTATGTACTGGATTTAAGTACATACATTTAAGTAGCCTAAAGATGATGCTAATTACACAAACCTGTTCAGAACACACATAATTAAAACATGCATACACTTCGCCATTTTCTATAAAGAAATGAAGTGCACTTTGATATAGCAGCTTCAAGTATTTCTGTCACTGAAACATTGAAAGTGCAATATATATATATATATATATATATTTAAAAAAAGTAAATTAAAAAAATCAGCCACTGAGAAACAAGCTCATTTTAATCATTTGATGAAGCCCTCTGCTTTAAATATCAATAATTTGATTTCTGTGAACCTTTTAGATCTTATTAAGCATCATTTGAATGATCACAATTGTGTTTTTTAAAATAGACCAAATATTAATTAAAGCTATTAAAAAATTAATCTGTGACCAGTGTCAGTGTGAAAGAACATTTTCAGCAGCCAGCAGGTCCAAATTTCTGAATTTCATTTTTAAAACGGTAAGAAGCCCAGAATCCCAAGCTTTTGAAGAAACCCGGCTCTGAAATTCAAGAACAGAGAAAGACAGCGAGAGAGCAAAGCAAGGACAGGAGAAAGGTTTATCACAGCTTTATCAAACAGGCACCTGACAGGATAATGACCACTAACTCAATCTGTAATTATCAGAGAGCGAGAGGGTCAATACTACACGTACTCTATGCATTTATATGAAACAAAAAAAGGTATCATTTCCTTGCCAAAGATTATGTTCGCATGTGCGTTTGAAAAAATCTGACTGATTAGTTTGACCAACAATAAAGCTTAGTATTGTAGTAAAAAAAAAAAAGTATTATCACACTTCTCATTTTTACCATTTTATTTTCTCAAATGCATTAGGAAGAGCTTTAAAATATATATTTGAATCTAAGAAATTTACAGGAAGGCAATGTTTGGAGGAAAGAAACAGCCAAAAAGAGGAAGGGAGTGAATAAAGGAGGTGAGAGGGAAAAAAGTGAGGTGAACAGAGGAAGAAATAAGATGGTGTAAGAGTGGATCAGAGAAAGAGAGAGGGGTGAAAGAACGCAGGCGGAGGGAGGGATGTAGAGGCCCCTTCTCTGTAGAATCAAACCCCTCATGAATTAAACGCTTTAAGGCTCTGAATAGGAGGCACGTGCAGGAGAGCCTCTGAGAATAAAAAACGCTCACCCCATCTGGCTCTTTCAGGGAGAAAGAGTGAGCCAGAAAGAAAGAGAGAGATCAGGAGAAAGTGGAAGATCAATGGGCGTGACAGGGCGAGAAACCGCAGGAACAACAACCGAGCGTGATATATTTGGGGTTTTGTGCAGGACTATGCAAAAACGCAGCATTAACTAGACGAAATGTTTAGTGTTACTAACATCAGGACCTGGATTCGAGCTCAAGCGGACACACAAACAGTTGTCATCACCAACCTTTAATCTGTGAGCGACCTTCAGACACTTTTTTCACCCTCCATCTCTCCTTCTCTCACTTTCCCTTGTTGTACCCAGCATCTTGGCTGTTTCCATGACGACCGAGTAGATACTGATGGGGAAGAGGGGCACATTTATGAGGGAGCCTGAGAGTTATTGAGGGTGGGACTCCACTTGATGGACATTGGCACATCTGAAATCCATCATACACGACTCTATAATTCTGCATGCATAACAATAGAACGCAGGGTTAGATGATTTTCTCAAAAAACTTGCACAGCACAATTGGATATGATGTTTATCATGAATTAAGAATTTTTTCATAGTTACATTTTGGTTAATACAAGAATTATCAGTACACCCTGTTCCGAAGTGGAAAAAACATAGGCTTTGTAATATTTCTTCTTCTTTTCAATGTATAAAATAAAATCTGGCTTCAACTTTTACATATAATTTTTTTCCTGCAATTTGGTTTAATTGCTGGCATTAACAAGGCCAAGGTGAAATTTTGATAATTAAAAAATCTTAAAATGTTCTTTATAACAGTGCAGACTACTTACATGAAACACATATAAATATAATATATCACCCCCTATAACATTAAGATAATTACGATTAAGATAACACTTGAATTTGTAGTTTGTTGGTGGTAAAACGATGCAATACAATGGTTATTGAGAGATTACTGAAATAAAAGCCTAATGTATCATATTTGATTATATATTTGTAATGCATGGAAATTAAGTAAACCTAAGCAGCTTCTGTCCAGTATGTGATCTTTAAACATTACAAATAAAATAAAAGTTGTTTTCTATGCACTTTATAATAGTCGGTAAATATTTCACAGTAAAAATACACATGAACAATGACCTAAATAGAATTATAAAATCATGCTAAAAGACATTTTCCTAAAAAAAAAAAAAGTATACACTATCAATCAGACGATAGAATTTTCTACAACAGGTTTTTCAGTAAGATTTGTGATCATGTTGATCATTTAGAAGCCTTGGAAATTTGTGTATCAATATAATAATACAGTAGGTTTTATTGTGCTAGTTAAACAGAGCTCTCAATACAGAAAATGCAAGGAATTGGATATCTCAAATAACACTAATCATGCCATTAATTATGTGCTTGTCCAGGCATTGTTTGATCACAGATAGACTCCTGCACCTTAGGTCCTCTCTGGTCCACCTGTATCTGCTACACGGTCCTTCGAGCGCATCCAAAATGCTGCCGCTCGACTTGTATTTAACCTCTGGAAATTCTCTCATTTTCCGCCTTTGCTCAGCTCTCTACACTGACTGCCAGTAACTGCAAGAATTAAACCCAAGACACTGGTCCTAGCCTGCAATGCTGCCAATGGCCCGTAGAACCATTACCTAAAATCCTTCATCAAACTCGCACACCCCAGTCTGGTCCCTGCGATCAGCCACTTCTGGACGCTTAAATCCCCTTGACACGAAGACTTCCTGGTCGTCAAAGTCTGGATTTTCCCATCCATTTCTTTCCAGGTCCCCCGATGGAACAAACTCCAACTATCAAATATCAAACCAGCTGACCGTTTAAAAGCATCAGATACACCTTGACATGTTTTAGCCAACACACACACACTTGGCTTCATACGAAACACTTATACTGAATAATCAACATTAATTTCTTGAGTATTGGTTTCTTACTGGATCTTTAGGCCAAAGCTTCATACAAAGACTATTGGGAATACAGATTAAGATGGTGGCTGTTGTGCAGTACGCCAACTAATTTCTAGCTTGTCATTTTTTACAAACTAACTACCAGCTTCAAGATGTTTATACCAGTTTAAGGTTGTCTCTGGAAAATGGTGGTTATTCATCTAGCCAGTAACCCATCTATAACAATATTTCTAATTTTTGTCTTTGTCAACAATCGTTTTGAGGACAAAACGCGTGCTGCCATCCACAACAGACATGTAAATATTAACCTAAATATAAATCTAAACAGCTTTTATTCAGGCAAGCACATCATTATCCAAGTGCCTAACCAACTTATTGGTTTATTTTCTTACAGCTATATAATTTCCGTCTTGTTGAATGCAATAGGAATCACTTTTATTAGATTATATCTTGTCAGTACAGCCAAATGTGTGCGATAAGCAAACATAAATGTCAAAACGCACAAACATGTAACATTATCACCTGGTTGAAAGGATGAACTTCGATCTTCACGAAGACACCATCTGAACCAAATCTTAAACGTCAACTCGGCGTTCAAATAATTATCAACAACAAATGGCATGATTTGGGGAGTTTGGTCGCCATCTAGCGTTGTGAATCTCTCTCTGCGAGGGTCAACGGTACGAACGGTCAGTCTCATTCAAGACAGCTAACGGAGAAATAAATCGTGTTAGGGAGCGAATTTAGATTGAAATCCCCAACGTGAAGCAAAAAACAAATGTTAAGGAGGTCTTAAAAGTTGATTTTTATAATTATTAGTAACCATAAAAGCTAGACAAAGTTAGTTTACATGAGCAGAAAAGTCGCCTCAGAATGTAACCATAGCAACAGCTTTTCCGTGTCAATATATGATTTATTTTAGATTGACATTTAAACAAGTATATCTGAGAAAGAGCTTGTACATGTAGGCCTTGAGAATGTACACGAAAACGTCTTCCCTTGTATCCTTGTGTACTTCGTTCCCTGATTGTTTTATTAGCAAAGCTGTTTTTAAGAAACCAAAGCTGATGTTAGCAACCTCAACTGATGGCAACTCACACAAGCCTTTGTTTTTATTATTAGAGGGCTGTTTATTTGAAATGGACTGCTGTAATGTGGTAAAGAGCACCATTATATGGAATATCTAATCATATCCTTAAGAAAATCCACCATGGTTTAATTTTAGTAAAAATATAAGAACCTCGACTTTTGGTGGATTGATTACCATGTGTTTAACCACAGTTTTACCACACATACCTTGCTTTAATTAGGGTAAGTGTAGCAAATCTATGGTTAATATGGTTACCAAATGCTCTAACGTGGAAATGAGCACCATTTGATGGAATATATGTAATCATACCCTAACCAAAATTAGTTTTATTAGAGTGAAAATGTAGTAACCATGACTTTTTGGAGTATTGATTTCCATTTGTATAATTTGTATAGCACCATGGTTAAACTATGGTTACCAAAGTTTTGGTGATCATTCCTCAGATTTTTTTTCAGAAACCTCAACTGATAGCTACTCACACAAGCCTTTGATATTATTTTCAGAGGATTTAAACACAATATTCAAAGCCTTTATTTGAATTGGACTGCTTTATTCATGCAAATGTCACCATTTTTGTGGAGTATGTAGTCATTTATAATGTGTATAAAGTCAAAACATGGCCATAATGAACGTGACTTCCATCCCCACCTGCACTCACACACACCCAAACACAGAGCATGTCCACAATTACTCATCACCCAAACATTACTGGTCAGCCCAGTGACCCCTCCTCCTCTCGGTGACCCCGACGACCTAGGCGCCATGGCAACCCTGTGACCTATCCGGCAGTTGCCAAGGAGACAACCTTGGAGCACATCTGACCATTGCCCCCTCCCTTCCCCCTTTCTGCTGAGACGAGGCGAGCGATCGATATTCTATCACACAGAACAGTGGAGCGAGAGAGGGAGAGGGGGAAAGGGGGAGAGAGAAAGAGAGAGAGAGAGAGAGAGATTGGGGGGCTGCATTGAGCAGAAAGATTAAAGCGGGCAGGACAGCTGACAAGGGGAGCGTGTGTGTATGTGTGTGTGTTTCATAATGAGCAGACATATTTCTGTTATTTTGGAGAGTTGGCTTCAAGGCATGTTTGTAATTCTGTTTTTAGAGGTGTGGTTTTGTGTGGTGTGTGTGTGTGTGTGTTTGCGAGCCCTCTTCATCATCAAAATGAAACAGCGGCCGAATGTAACCAGGGAATTCATCAAAGACTTTACTGCAGCCCGTCTCCTCCTTTCTCTTTCATATAAAACCCCGAACTGTATATATATATAACAGCCTGTATAAATATATAAGCTGTTATAGGCCCTCGGTCTCTATCTGTGTGTGCAGACAGTCTTTAAACAGGGTGACCCACACCTCTAGGTGATATGTCTGTGAAAAAAAGCAATTTTATTTTATTTATTTATTTACAGGAACATTTTTATCTCAAATCAAATTTATGACCACCTGCTGTTTTTAAAAAACGTTATTGAAAAACAACTTCCTCAAAATGATGAATGTTGCTAAAATATTAGTGAGCGATTTTGAGTGAGATGTGTCTAATGCGATTACTTTTGTGATGCGATTTTGGGAGAAGCCACCTCCATAAATGTCACAGAAACTCATAAAAGCTACAGTATATGAGAAGGAAGGTTATAAACCTGCGAGAGTGAATTAATGACAGTAAAACCATTAACAGGCATGCAGAGTTCATAGAAAAGCCATTACAGAGGTAAAAGTTCTCACACCGGTCATGTTAATCGACGAGTAGTTTTAAATATTATTTTTATTAGCCGACTACAATTTACTGTCAGAATTACACAAAGCCTATCAAGAATGTGCCTACCCCCAAATATAATAAAATATAATTTTGAATCATAATATATTTAAAAAATATATATTAAATCATACTACATAATAAATTATATCATACATACTAATATTTTATTATAATAAAATATGTCTATTTTATTTAATTTAAAAAAAGTATTAGCAGTACTTGATAAGAAAAAAAATATTATTTTATCAATATTTAATCACAATTCTTAACCTTAAATTCTTATTAATATCCTGCAAAACTGTATTTTATTTAAATAAGTAAAAGTATGAAATGTAAAGTGTAAATATTAGTACATCATGGCAGTATTACTTTAGTTTTTATTAAAATAGCATTGTGTCAGGACAGGATGATTCTCAATAATGCGTAAATAATTAGAATAATGTGAATTACAAACTAAAAAGAGATCTGGATGATATTCAACCACACTCAAATATGAAATTCACTTCTGTGAAATGCTTTCTTGAAATGTATGAATTTTACACACTGTGTGGATTTGCACAGAATATTTCATTCAGTCTCAGACATCAGACACAAAAACAAACCAAGCTGAGAAAAGAGAGATCCTTCTTTTTTATTTCATTTTTTGCTGTTGTTTCACGTATTGGTACATTGCTTTTATTCCATTTTTTTCTGCACTTATTTAAACAATGAAATCAGAGAGAAGTCTCTTTTTCCTAGGACACAGAAAGATTGTATTTTCTCTTTTTTTTTAACAGGGGAAGAGGGGAAACGGGGGCGGATAGAGGAGGGCGGCTTCTTCACATCGTTCACGAACAGACAGACAGACGGGGACAGAGAGACGGACAGAAGGAGCAAGAGCTGGGAGGGAGGGGGGAGTGCAGGATAAAAGGGGAGGGAAAGGAGGAGCGAGAGAAAGAGAAAGAGAGAAAGAGTGAGAGGGTGGCAGTGTGCTTTGTCATGTCTGAGAAAAATGAAACCAAGCAGCTCTCAGACACACTTCTAACAAAAAAAAAAAATAGAACAAAAAAAGTTATGAATGATTAATAAAAACAACACTCGAAAAAAACCCCAACAAGAACCACATTAAAAAAAAAAAAAAGCCAGCTGAGAAAGAAAGACAGACAGGTACCGGATAGGGGTGAGGAAAGCTGTGTTCCTCTTTTTCCCAGCAGAGGGAGTTATTAGTATTTTTGGATGCTAAAGATAACAGTAGTCTAGCATGGCAGTGTTTGTACCGGTCGACCGTGACCGAGTCTGGGTTAACCTTACTACTATCATACTGGCAGATTCAGCTGTAGTCTTTGGGAAGAAACCAAACCAAACAAAAAACAAAAACGGGAGGCTCGTCGTCTTCCTCTGTGGTTGGTCTTCTCATCTTCTTCTTTTTATTTCAGTAAAAGTACAGAGCAACACGGTTCTGTGTTGGAGGAATGGATGTGAACGAGAGAGAGAGAAAGATGAAGAAAGATAGTGAGGGAATGAGGGAGAATCGATGAGTATTTGACAATTCAGTAGTATGTCTCCTTTTCAACCCAACCTGAAGTAAAACAGAGAGAAAGAAGGAAAATATTAATTGTTGGGGCAATCAAATGTTCACAGCATATTCCTATGATGTATGCTGTGAGTATTACAATTAGCACTTTCTATTTTTTTTATGTTGCTTCTTCTCGCCACTTAACTATGACGTATCGTGAATCAGTTTCAAATGAAATTCAGTGAATCAATTCAAATTTGGATTGTAAAATCTATAATATTCATATATTTATATATATACAGTATACATACAGTACATACAAATTAAAATGACATACTACTTTTCCCTTTCATTTAATGCAACGAGAGAAAAAATCCTTGTAACTAGATAATTACTGTATTTTATTTTCTGTATTATTGTATATTTACCGTAATTTGTTTAAAGAAATTTAATAGATTTTTAATAGATTAATTAATACATTTAAGCACAGATTAAATGTGACAGGAAAAACATTTATAATATTACAAAAAAAGTCACATTGTTGTTCTTATGAACTTTATACTCATTAAAGAATGCTAAAAAAATGTTAAGCAGCTTACATTAATATTAAACACTGATGATAATAATAATGTTTCTTCAGCACCAAATTTCTATGTTAGTATGATTTACTTTTTTTTTTTTACATTTTTAATGCAACAATACTACTGTTTTACTGTTTTTTTGAACTAATAAATGCAGCCTTGGTAAGCATTAGAGGTTTCAAAGACAGTAAAAAATCTTTTGAATGTAAATGACTACAAAAAGCCATGGAAGAGCAAACATGTAAATATCAATACTTGTAAGAATATTGAATCGTCATACGCCTGTACGCATAGATATAGCTGTTTGTATATATTTTTAGAGAATATTTCAAACTCTGTACCTCCTGGGTTTCGGCGCAGGATAAGTTTTCGGATCTCATCATAAACAAAAATTAAGAAGCTGTAAGGGAACGCACAGAACCACCAACTGGGCCTGAAAGAATGAAGGAGAAAAAGAGAAATGGCATTTGTTAACACGTCATCACTGTGATAATGATGTTGCATATGTTCCATCAGAAGGGTTTTGTGCAGGTGGCACTCACTTGAGAGGATACATCCTGAGGGCCACGTCCATGCCGGGGCAGTAAGACAGGAAGGCAGCGAGAGCCGTCTCCTCAAACAGGCCAAAGATCAGGATTTTATTCCTACAGAGAACAAGCACAATCAGTCACTACAAGCCCTGAGCTTCACATCTGAGTGAACCATGAATTCCAGCAGATGTAGAATATGGTGAGAGATACTAACTTCATGCCCTGCTGGAACACAGAGTTGCGTCGAGTCTTGCAGATGATGACGTCGGCCCACTGCACCACCACGATACTGACGAAGAAGGCCGTGTGACAGGTGAACTCCACAATCTTCCTCTGCTCGTACGTCTGACAGAAACATTACACTTTTGATTACACAGGTTCAGTCAGATTTTACATAAAAAAGACTCAAGATCACAAATGATGTAAGGACAAAGTTTTCTGTTTCAAATAAATCCATTTCCTATCAAAGAATCCTGAAAAAAGTATCAGTTTCCACAAAAAGTATAGAATTAAACAAAATTTTTAAGATTGATAATAATACTGTTTCAAATCAGCGTAACAGAACGATTTCTAAAGGATCATGTGACATTGTACTTAAATAGAAAACATGATTTTAAATTGCAGTAATATTTTACAGTTTTGATTGAATAAATACAGACTATTTTTTTTTATTCTACGGACCCACAACTTTTGAATGGTAGTCTATATTATATTTGTATTTTTTTTGCTAGATTTGTTTTGATCAGTGTTATTTTATTATCATTGAAATGATATCTGAATAGTTGGTGGTTTAATTAGTCTAAATGTCATTTTCAGTCAATAGCTGAATAATAGAATTTTGTAAAATATTTAATATACATTTTAAAATTAAAAAAAAAAAACAATATGCTTTAAAAAAAAAAAAAAAGTTATTATAAATGAGTTTAAATGTGACCTAGTTTTGTTTTTGTTGTCCCTAAGCTATACTACAGCAGTACTAAATAACTGCTATACAAAACAAAAATAATAATAAAAGCAATCAAATTAAATCAAAATACTTTTATTGTATTTTGTTTATTGCAATAATATTAATTTAAATAATCTGAAATACAATTTCAGTCACATGGCTATATTTAATAAATGTTTAATTTGAATTAATACACATTTCAGAATTTAAAAATAATTTCTTTTTTATTAATTAGTCAAAATATTACCTAAACTTACAGTTTTTTTATACTGCACTAACTATACCATACCATAATAAAAATATCAAATATTTTTATTCTTGTTTTGTGTCACTTGTTAAAGGTTTTGTTGAAGTCTTTATTTTCTTATTTGTTTTTGTCATTTTTATTATTATTATTTTTAAGTATGTCTATATAGTTGTATTAATTGTTATTTAGTTTTTAAAAAATGTTATATTTCAGTTAACATATCTACATTTGTAATTATTTTTATAGTTTGATAATGGTCTGATAATGAATAAATGTGACCCTGGACCACAAAACCAGTCATGAGTTTTTTTGGAAATTGAGATTCATACATCGTCTGAAAGCTGAAGGACAATATTTGGCGGAGATACAACCATTTGAAAATGTGGAATCTGAAGCTGCATGTCCCATTTGCTTGTCCAAATAAAGTTCTTAGCAAGGCATATTACTAATCAAAAATTAAGTTGCAATATATTTCCAAAATATCTTCAAGGTGCATGATCTTAACTTAATAATTTTTGGCATAAAAGAAAAATCGATCATTTTTACCGATATACTGTATTTTGGGCTATTTCTACAAATATACCACAAATGTAAAATGCAATCATAATCACTTTTGTCAAGAGCATCTGCCAAATGCATTAATGTCAAACCTGTTCCATCAAATACGCACTTGGATAGTTTAATCTGATGCAGTGTAATTGGTCTTTTCTACATATTTACCCATTGCTGTCCGTAACTGTCCTCCAGGTCATTGTTGGAGCGATCATCCCAGTTGAGCCGGATGCCCACCAGAAGACTGGGAAGCCAGCCGTTCTCAGCCAGAATCACGAAATAACTGAAAAACCCTCCCAGGGCTTGAATCATACCTACATTTTTGAAAAGGAGACACATGAAGTCACTTTTAATTGGTTTATTTTGGACCATTAGACCGGTTGGTCTCTTTCAACAGAGGTTTAATCAAACCAATAGTGAAGCAGACACGTTTATAACGTAGCAGCTCGCTAACCGATCTGTCCATAGGCGATGCTGATGAGACGCTCGTTCACCAGCTTGTCCCTGTGGGGGTTACGAGGCTGGCGCTTCATGATGTCACTCTCTGCTGCTTCATAAGCCAATGAGATTGCAGGGACCTAAAATGGCAAACAATGACTGGTTAAAAAGTGTGAATGGCAACTAGAAAAGAACAGTTGCTGTTACCTTCAACACTACGTTCATTACTAAAATATAGATGTTTGTGTCTCACCATGTCAGTGCCCAGGTCAATGCAGAGGATGGTGATGGTTCCAAGAGGAAGAGGAATGTTGACCAGGATGAAGAACAGAAACGGAGTGATCTCAGGGATGTTGCTGGTCAGTGTGTAAGCGATGGACTTCTTTAGGTTATCAAAGATCAGACGACCTGGGGAAAAGAAGAAATGGAGGTGTAACTTTTCTCTCATTCATCAAGAATGTTTAACAGCTCAATTGGTTTATTATTCGGTGTAAATATGACCTATTTTTTTCGGCACTGTTGTATTATTAAAGCGTTAAAAATGCAAATATATAAATAAATATATTAACTATAACCATAAGTTATACAGACATATGTTTGTAAATGCTTATTGTAAATTATGTAATATACATTTAAAAATTAAAAAACAATATGCTTTTTTTTTAAGTTACTATATAGTTTAAATGTGACCTAGTTTTGTTTTTGTTGTCCCTTAAGCTGTACTACAGCAGTATTAAATAAGTGCTATACAAAACAAAAATATTATATATTATATTAAATAATAATAAATGCAATAAAATTTAATCAAAATACTTTTTATAGTATTTTTGTTTATTGCAATAATATTAATTTAAATAATCTGAAATACAATTTCCGTCATGGCCATATCTAATAAATTTTTAATTTAAATTAATACACATTTCAGAATCTAAAAATGTATATATATATATATATATATAAGTTACTATAGAAAGACACTATAACATACCATAATAAATGTTTTGTGTCATTTTTTTTTTTTTTATTATTATCTAAAAATGTAATTCTGATTTGTTTGTATAGTTTTAAAATGACATTATATTAGATTATATTATATTGTTTATATGGGCCTTGGGTAATCTAGAAACCACTAGATTTGTGGATTGTAATAAAGCCTTAATCAAAAAATTATTGATGAAGAATAAAGAGCAAAATCCAGGTCAGAGACAAAAATAATTGCCTCATATGAGCTGCTCTGGATTTCTTTCTTTCTATCCATCCAATATCCTTTGACTCCCTCTGTCCCTTACCTTCCTCAACTCCAGTAACGATGGATGCAAAGTTGTCGTCCAGCAAGATCATGTCTGCAGCCTGCTTGGAGACGTCTGAGCCAGAGATCCCCATAGCAACACCGATATCTGCCTTCTTCAGAGCGGGCGAGTCGTTCACTCCGTCACCAGTCACAGCCACGATGGCGCCCTAAACGACAGACGGAGAGCGTGTGTACAAATACGAGTCACTTATTTCCCTTGCTATTGTAATTGCGATCATGAATGAACTACAATTCGATCGAAATCCTGTTTTGTGTGTTATTCAGGTGTGTACCTGTCTCTGGCAGCCCTCCACAATGATGAGCTTCTGTTGGGGAGAGGTCCTGGCGAACACAATCTCTGTGTGATTCTTCAGCACTTCATCCATCTGCTCCTGTGTGAGATCCTTCAGATCTGAGCCGTGGATCACACAGGCTTTAGCATCCCTGAGAACACACACATCAGGAATACCGAATGAAGATCAGACGGCTGCTGTTACCGTAGATAAAAAGAAATGCAAGCGGTATTAAACTAATTTATTACACATTATTCAGCATTTAGTCTTTTTGGCATGTTTTTTCCCCTGAAAGTAGATACTGTACCTGCACCATTATAAGGCAAAATCATTCAAAAGTTGCTATTTTTGCACAAATAAATTGCAATTTTAATACATATTATGTTGCCAAAAGGGGTTTTGGCAGTGATGTCATTTAAAAACCTATTTTGGTTCCTCAAAAGTATCTTTTCCCACTATTATAAAAAAGCTTTTGAGCATTAAAAGATTTCACCGATGTTAAAGATATTTTATCAGATGAGAATATCTTGCTCTGACATATCTTAAAACATGTCAGTGTCGTTGTTCTGTGTTAAGATGCACACCTGTAATATTTTCTTACAAGGCATTTTTGTAAAAGTTGCTTAAATATCTTAATTTAACTAATGCCTAGTCCTGGCTTAAACTAGGCCCTGTTTGTGAAACCGGGCCATAGTGTTATATAAACATTACAGACAATGTTCAAATTCAATTTAGACGTGTTCCTGGATCTGCATCCTTTGTCATTCCTAGAAACAAGATTCCTATCAAGCAAAAAAAACACCATATCCTGAACTTAGCCTACTTCTAAAAGCAAATGATTGGTGGGAAATAATGTTGTTAAAGCTTAACCCCAAAGCAGTAATCTGATTGGATGATGATAGGAATGCTGTTCCAGCACTAAACACCTGCTGATCCAGGAAAACCTTCTGGGAAATTTGATGTATCAAATATGATATTCAACAAAAACACATGCAAGCAATACAAGCAGATTTTAATTTCGTCAAAATGTTAAATAAACTGTTCTATCTAAAAAATATTATAAATAAATAAATATATATATACTCTACCGTTCAAAAGTTTTAGTACAGTAATATATTTAATGGTTTTTAAAGATGTCTCTTCTGCTCATCAAGGCTGCATTTCTTAGATTCAAAATCCAGAAAAAAATGTTATATTGTAATATTGTGAAATATTATTTCAATTTAAAATAACTGTTTTCTGTGTGAATATATTTTAAAATGTAATTTATTCC
>JAUMHI010000064.1:16989725-17011569 GCA_032359435.1 Enteromius unitaeniatus
TACAGTAGTTTACTGTTTCACTACTGTTCAAAAGTTTGGGATCAGTCCATTTTTATTCTTTCTTCTTTGAAAGAAATTTATACTTTTATTAACCAAGGATCTATTAAATGAACAAAAAAGTCACAGCATAGATTTACGAATTAAGATGATAATTAACTCGGTCCAGCAAGTTTTTATCTGGAAATACTACTAACAATATGAAAGTCACTTTTATGAAAATCAATAAATATTTGACAAAACAAAGAGCCTTTTACTTGCTCTTTATAAAAGTATAAACTATCGGTTAGACAACAGAAAGCACAACACAGATAGTGTACAGAGGTTTTGATCAAGATGCTAATTTAAAGGTCTCAGAAATCGGTGTATCAAATATGATGCATGTGTTTTTATGCTCTACCTGGGGTTGACCTGGCTGACGGGAATATTTAGTCGAGCGGCGATGTCCTCCACGGTCTCGTTACCCTCAGAGATGATCCCCACACCTTTAGCGATGGCCTTGGCTGTGATGGGATGGTCACCGGTCACCATGATAACTTTGATTCCAGCTGAGCGGCATTTGCCCACAGCGTCCGGGACGGCAGCTCGGGGAGGGTCAATCATGGACATCAGGCCCACAAAGCACAGGTTGTCTGTCTGGAAGTTAATATCGTCCGTGTCGAAGGCGAATCCTTTGGGGTATTTGTCCTCGGGCAGGAACACGTGGCAGAAACCTGGATGGAAGGATACGGAAGATCCAGTGTTTTACATTTTTTTTTATTATTATTAGTGCTTTTTATAATTACCAGAAAACAGCATGTGCACATTTGTGCACAAATCCGGTCACAATTAGGATTTGTACATCACGTGAAAGCTGAAAAAATAGGCCTTCCTTTGTGTGATGTATGGTTTGTTGGTATAGGACAATATTTGTCTGAGATACAGCTATTTGAAAATCTGGAATCTAACCTTGGTGATTAGTCTCCAGTCACCAGAAGAGAAGGACCACACGGATTTCAGGCTGCCTGGCAGATATCTCGGCATGGATGAAAGATCATCACCTGCAGCTCAACCTGGCCAAGACTGAGCTTCTCACCTTCCCTTCCACACCAACTCTACAGCATGACTTCACCATCCAGATAACCCCATCGACTTTGGTCAGAAATCTTGCTGAAATCTTTGCTGACCAGCTCTCCTCAAAGAGCACATTGCAAAGACTGCTCGCTCTTTACATCATATCAGAAAAATCAGACCCTTCCTAACAGAGCATGCTGCACCACTTCTTACTCAGGCCCTTGTCATTTCTAGACCGGACTACTGCAGTGACTTCCTGCGAGCACAATCAAACCTCTACAAATGAGCAGCGTGACATGTCTTCAACAAGCCCAAAAGAGCCCACGCATTTATCACCGTGCACTGGCTCCCGGTTCAAGACATTGATGCTGGCATATAGTACAGCCAAAGTTTTGATTATACTATTACAAATCTACATCCCCTCCAGAAGCCTGAGATCTTCAAGTGAGCAAACCATCACAGAGAGACTCAACATCACTCTCCAGAACAGTCTTGCTCATGGTTCCTGGCTGGTGGAATGATCATCCACCCCTATCTTGAATGCTGGATCCCTGTCAATCTTCACACAACAACTGAAAACTCATTTCTTTCAATGCTACCTGATTTCATCCTAAATTTTATCTTTAAAAAAAAATGTATCTTTATTCCTTTTTTCTTTCCAGCTGGTACTATTTGAACAGTAGCTGAGACTGGCATTGGCTGGTTTGCCTCTTTAAGATGAATCGCTTTATGTATTTCCTAACTGTAAGTCACTTTTGAAAATGACTAAATATAAATGTAAATATTGAGAAAATCCCCTTTTAAGTTGTCCAACTGAAGTTCTTAGCAATGCATATAACTAATCAAAACTTAAAGTCTGATATATTTACAGTAGGAAATTAACAAAATCTCTTGATGGAACATGATCTTTAGTTAAAGTGCCTATTATGGGATATGAAAGTTACATATTTTGATTTTGGGAGTCCCAGACAATAGGTTGACATGCATGCAAGTTCAAAAAACACATTTATACAGTAATATGCATTTATTTTCACCTTATTTGGTCAAGGACTCCCAAATATTTGTTTCATGTTTCATTATTCCAAAGCCCTCCTGTGATTGGTTGATTTCATTTAAAGCTTTTAACGCTCCGAAAGCGACACCTAGTGGCAAAGAGTGAATTTGCATCCAGACCAAGAGGTCTCAGCCTCAACAAGCGATATGCTAACGCTTGGGATTCATTTTAAAAACGACTCCTTTCACTGATTCAGAGTCGACTCTTTCTTTTGAGAGACAATAACTTAATACACGGGGGACTTTCAGATTTAAAACTTTGCAGGATATATTCATTCATTTAGAGCTGTGCTACACACAGGGACGGATTACGGACCGGGCCAGCCCAAAACAATTTGAGGCCACATGAACGTTGTGCGAACGTTTTTCCCAGGGGCCCACGCAGTCCATAATCCATCCCTGGCTACACACTTCATGAAAACACATTTCCAAAAATAGGGGCACTTTAATAACCTAATGATTTTTAGGATTAAATAAAAATTGATCATTTTAACCCATACAATGTATTTTTTGGCTATTGCTACAAATATACCTGTGATACTTATTATTGGTTTTGTGCTCCAGGGTCACATTTAATAATCCTATATCTTTTATTTGAGGTCAAATCTCCGTGTTTCTCACCCAGGACTCTTTCTCCCAGTCCTCCGAGCTCCAGGTAGGCGTTCTGGAAGGCCTCCTTCATCTCCTCGTCCATGGGCTGCTCTTTGCCCTGCTGCAGGATGGTGGTGCAGCGGTCCAGGATGCGCTCTGGCGCCCCCTTCATCACCAGCAGGTAGTGACTGTCAGGACTCTCATCCGTCTCGTGCACTGACAGCTGGCGTGAAAACATGAGAGAGTGTTAATGAGAACAGAATCATCTGTTAAATCGGAATAAAGATGAGCCTGTCTAATCATTCATAAGAATTAAAAGAAAAATGGCATTGTCTAATGATGGACTAGTGTATATTAAAGAGGGAGTGGTAAATGACTGTAGTTTTCTTTGGAGAAAGTCATTTATAATAATTTTAAAATGTTTTAAAATAATTTTAAAATTTTAAAATGTAAATTTTACAAGTATTGTAGTTATTATTGTTAATATTTAATAACATTTTCTCTATTTTTATAATATATTTATTTATTTTTATTTAGACTAATTGTATTTTAAATTAAATATATTTGGGAAGTTGTCCTGTGGTTTGCATATAATCCATGTTACCATGTTAAACTATATTTAGCTAATTATTTAACTAAAAGAAAATTACTTTTTTTAATAAATACATTTGTAGAAAAAATTAAATAAATAAATAAATACTATAAATGCAAATATAACAAACAGTGACAACATTAAATATTTGTATTTATATTATGTATAAATGTATATTAAATATTACTTTAATTACTGTAATTATATGTATGTATATATACAATGATACATTTATAGAATTATTTAATATATGAAGTAAGTGAGTGTTAAATTGACTGCATGCTGGAAACTGGAAACAGACCTGGTATTTGTTGGTGGAGTTGAATGGAATTTCAGCCACTTTCTTGTTCTTTTCCCTCATGGCTTTGACGGATCCACAGGAGAGCTCGATGCACTTGAGCAGAGCCGATTCAGAGGCGTCACCCGCGACATCACGCTTCAGGATGGGCAGAGAATCTTGTCCCGCCTTAAACACAGCTCTGTTACAGAGCGCCGCCACACGGGCCAGAGCCAGCCACGTCCCGGAGCTCTTGTCGAAGGATGCACCTACACACACACGGGATCAACACAGTATCTATTATTTGATCATAATACAGTAATACTGTAAAACATTGATGATTAGAAAGTTTATTTTAGTTTAGTATCATTGACATATTATACTTTAATATTTTAAATTATTTTTCTATTAATTCTCATAAATTCTCCTTTCATTTTTTACATTTCTAATTTATTTATTGTTTGTTTTTGCCATTTTTAGAATGCTCGTTAAGGTTTAATTCATTTTTATTTCAGTTTTAGATGCAATTAGATGCATTAAAAATGTAAAAATGAATTTAATAAATTAATTAAAATATGAATGCAAATTATTTTCAGGTGTAATTGTTACAGTGTAATTATACATTTAAATAATGATTTATATTAATTATGTACTCTAGGGCTGTAAAGTTTTAAGAACTAAGAAAGAACATAACATCTACAGCATTTATTATTCTACAGCATGTCATTATGCATAATTAATTGTTATTATAATAGTAAGATATATGTCAAATGTTAAAATTGTGTTTTTTATTTCAGCTGACATTTCCAAACGTTACAAATATCTAACATGAAGGTTTTTATACTACAATAACCCTGCATAAAAACATAAATGTAAAACTTTACAATTAGTGAACATTACTTAACATTAGCATTAGTTACCATGAACTAATAATGAACAGCATTTATTAACCTTAGTTGATGATTTCAGCATTTACTAATGCATTATTAAAATCAAAAGTTTTAAAAAGTAACATGTATCTATCTATGGTTTATTAACTGCTCATCATCTCACCCGACTGGTCTTCGGTGGTGTCTGCCTCATGGATCTGATTGTCGAACCACATGTGAGCGACAGTCATGCGGTTCTGCGTCAGGGTGCCGGTTTTATCAGAGCAGATGGTGGAGGTGGACCCCAGAGTCTCCACAGCCTCCAGATTCTTCACCAGGCAGTTCTTCCGAGCCATGCGCTTGGCCGTGAGCGTCAGACACACCTGAGAGACAGAGAAACAGGAACAGAGGAGCAGAGAAACGGAACAAAAGGAAGTGCGAGGAAGAGGTTGAAAGGACAAAAAGGTGGAGAGAAAAAGAAACCGGACAGAGTTTTAGTGACATGACAGCATTGGTAATGTGGAATAATGCAGCCTCGTGCAGTAAGAGAACAGAGTCAAATCAATAAAGAGGCTCTGAGGAGCACAGCCAAGCACAGCAGGAAGCAGAGAGGTCCGAAACATACTCGACGCAATGTCTGCGTTTTAGTCACACAAAGTCATGAACAGCTGTGACGTACCCTTTAAAATATGACAATAGATATAAAAATATAGAACCCAGATTCGCTTACAGTGAACATAAAAATATTTGTGCAGACCATCTTTTATCTCTGAGGAGAAGAGCATTCAAAATGCGGTTTCATACAGATACTTAACTATGACTAAAATAGTTAGTCTTGTAGAACATAATCAGACAGAAACTATAATATATACAACAGATTCAGAGAAAACTCTTTTAAAAAATCAATCAATATTACATTTAAAACGTTTTACTGATTTCCAGTATTTAAAATCGAAATTCTAAACTTGTCTATATCACTTAAATAATTATTCATATTATCCACGCAAGATATTTTTGTCTACTTCTGTGCTTTAATAACGTTCAGTATGTTGCAAAGCCAATGCATACCTTTTTTTAATCAATGAAACATGTACAAGTTACTGAGGGCAGCACAGCTGTTTTCAACAGAAATGTCTCTTGAGCATCAAGTCATGTTAGAATGATTTCTGTGACACTGAAGACAGGAGTAATCATGCTAAAACATTACAGAAAAAATACATTTCAAAACATATTCAAATATTTCACAATATCACTGTTTCTTTCTTTTTTTTTTTTTTTGGTTCAGCTAACGAAGCCTCTGTGAGCAAAAGGATCTTCTTTCAGTTGAGTTTTTGTTAAGTGTTGAAAAGTGCTAAATAATTTCTCTATTTACCAGCACAAATGATCTAGCTGAATTAAGCATGCAATTTTATTCTTTAAAATAAAGGTTAACAATAAATATAAACCTGTATTTTTATAGAAAAAGCTAGGCATTTAAATTTACTGTAACTAATAATATAAAAATACAGAAATATAACATTTGCCAGTTTGGTCCAAAAAAATATTTAACGGCCTTACAGGTTGCAAAAAGTCTCCGCGTCCTCAGTGTCGGTGTATTTAGCATGCATATTTGCGTTGCGATTTAGACAATTCTGCATATTCAGCAATGCAAATAAAAAAGAGCATTAACGTCTGCGTAGAGTATGTTTCGGGCCCAGATGTGCACGACAGCCAGATGCACAGGCCAGCACAGCTCAGCACAGCACAGCACAGCCAGAGCCCCGTCTGTGTGGCAGCCATTAGCTCGCACAGGCAACTAGAGATACCACAGAGTAATACTTTTTCAGATTTTCATATTGGCCTAGGCTTTCAACACTGAGAGTCTGTAAAAGAACACAGGAAGAGGAAGAGAAGAACAGACAGAGAAAGAAAGAGCGATAGAGTCACGAAGAGTCACAGATATGAAGGATTAGAGAGAGGGAATACAGTTCAAGAACACACACCATGATACTGGAGCGTTCACTGACACCACACAACCACAGACTAGAAGCCACAACACTCACGAAACACCGTTACACTGACGAAGAAACCAAGACAATATTCAAAAATAATCTCATGGAATATGTTCAGAATGGCACGCTATCAATGGTTGAACTAGGTTTGGGGTCCATAATATTTCTAATGTTTTTGAAAGAAGTCTCTCATCTAGACTGCATCCGTTGGATCGAAGTACAGTAAAAACTGACAGTAATACTGGGAAATATTATTATCACTTAAATAACTATTGCCTATTTTAAAATACTACATTTTTAGCATCATTACCTAGCCTGGCTTCCGCGACTATTAAGCTCATAGGAGCTTAGTCTGGCCAAGCTACCTTACTACCCGTCTTCTGGGAGGCGGGCTTAACCTACGTCCATCAGATGCCTCTGTATACTACTGGACGAATCTACAACCAATCGTTTCTCATTGGTTCCCACTTTTTTGGGAATGGAAATGCTCTAAAACAGCAGCTTTGCCAGACTGACTTTGCTGGTGTAATGAATGTAGCGTCAAAGGAAGTATGGGCGGGCCCAGGCTAATCATTACCGCATCATTCTAATATGCTGATTTGTTACTCAAAAATTATTTCTGTTATTTCTTTGATGAACAAAGATCAAAAGAACAAATTTATTTGATGTAAATTAGAAACATCCTTAAATTTCACTTTAGTTTTACTTAATGCATTAATTTAAGCGAAATAAAATGATTACTTTCTAAAAACAAATTTTTCCTGACCACAAACATTTATTTATGACCTACTATTGCTACTTGTGATTTTAATATTGGGAATTTATTGGGATGCCCATTCCAAACAAAGCCATAGACAAAAGATAAAGAAACAAAACAGACAACAAACACACACACGCACACACACACAAAGTCATAAAAAAATGATTTGTAAAAACAACAAAAACATACACGCACTTGTCACAGAAACATTTAAACACTAGCATGGACACCAACACACACTACAAAATTATGACACTGAGAAAGAGAGGGAGAAGCCAGGAGTCCTCACAGTGACGGTGGCCAGCAGTCCCTCGGGCACGTTGGCGACGATGATGCCGATGAGGAAGATGACGGCCTCCAGCCAGCTGTAGCCCAGGATGATGGACAGGATGAAGAAGGTGACGCCCAGGAAGACGGCCACGCCCGTGATGATGTGAATGAAGTGCTCGATCTCCTTGGCGATGGGGGTCTTTCCGGTCTCCAGGCCGGAGGTCAGAGTAGCGATGCGGCCCATGACGGTGCGGTCACCGGTGCACACCACGATCCCTCGAGCGGTACCTGAGCGAGGAGAAGAGAACAGAAGGACGTTATAATGACAAAAGTACAAGAAATAAGATAATGTTATTTTATTATGTGAGATAAAAGAGTGTGTGGAGTGATAAAATGTGTGACCTGTGCTGCAGCATTTAGTAGTAGTATTTCTATTTATACATAAATGTATACCACGTTTATTAATGTTTTTATTACTAGGCAAATGAAACCACTCATTATGCCTTTATAAATTATAAAATAATACAGATTATGTTTATTATATACACTACGGTTCAAAGGTCTGGGGTTGGTAAGTTTTTTATTTCAATTGTTTCCATTCAAGTCTATTAATCTGTATTTAGTCTTTATTTATTTGATAAAAAATACAGTAAAACTGTAATATTGTGAAATATTGCAATGAAAAAATAACCATGTTCTATTAGTATATTTTAAAATGTCATTTATTTTTGTGAAGCAACGCTGAATTTTCAGCATCATTACATCTAATGTGCTGATTTCTTGCTTAAGAAACATTTTTCCTGAATTCTTTGATGAATAGAAAGAACAGATTGTTTGAAATAGAATCGTTTGTAACATTATAAATGTCTTTCCTGTCCCTTTTGACAAACGTAAAGATTTCTTGCTTCGTAAACACATTAATTTATTTAAAAAATACAAAAGAATACGTGTGTAAATCATTTTTATTTATTGACTGCAACTGCATGATGTAATTTTAATATTGGATTTAACCATAGTATTCAGACCATGCAGAAAATCCAGTATGACATATTAATGTGATGTCTTGTTTTGGAATTTTTTCATGTAATTTCACTCGGGAGAGTTCTGTGCTCTAATTCACCACACGGTGCCAGGAGAGCGTCACCCTGGAGCTGAGCTGTAATCTAAAGGAAGGACATTGTCTGAGATCACGAAACACTGACACCCTGAAGACAGCTCCCCACTGAGCGGTGAGCATATGCAACATGTCCTGAACTATCAAAACAACTACATTTTGCAGACACATTTACACTGTCTGAGAGAAAAATCACTAGCTCCAGCAGTGTTTTTTATTTATTCAGTCAGATCTGAACTGATCAGTGTATTACCATCAAAACGAAGTGTAATGTGTGGGAAAATGAGGGTGTGAGCAATGGCGTGGGAAGTAGACGAGTGGCAAGACGGGGCGCAGAAGTGAGAGGTTGTTGTCATGGCAACATCTCTCCTATTCGGCTGTTCTTGCCAAAAAAAACCCGAAAAGGAAAAAACAGAGAGATTGGAAAAAGGGTGAAATGAAAAAGCAGTAATCGATCGGAGAAGATGAGTTCATAAAGAACAGGAAATGAAATAATAGAGAGAGTGAGAAAGCGACAGCATGGAGGAGAAAATGAAGCAGTGATGCAGCTGCTATGGCAACCGTACCCTCAACGCAGTTGGTGGAGAAGAAGGCGATGTTACGGGTTTCCAGAGGGTTGTCATGGGTGCAGTCAGGTGACCTGGTCTGAGGCTCTGATTCGCCCGTCAGGGAGGAGTTATCAACCTGAAAAATTATTTTAAAATATGTATACAGTATATGTAACAAACTGACAGATGGGTAGATAGATGGATGGATGGATGGATGTACCTTGCAGCCGTGAGCAGAGATGATCCTGAGGTCAGCAGGGATCCTGTCTCCTCCCTTCACCTCCACCAGATCTCCAGCCACCACCTCCTCGGCATTAATCTGGAGCTTCTCACCTTCACGGATCACTAAAGCTTGCTGTGGACCACACACACACACACACACACGTTTCAATTTCAACCTCCAACGAGTCTAAGGCCATGATAGAGATTAGAGGGGCATTAATACAGTCTGGAGGATTCAGAGACTCAGTGCTAGGAGATAATAATTAGGATTATGACCAGAGAGGAAAACAGTGGATTAAGATTATTGGAGTATATTGGTTATTAGGGTTTTCACTTTGATCCACAGAGAGTTGAGAAGCCCAGCTAGAAATATGCACTTCAAAGTTTCTCACATTCGAATTCTAATTTGGATGAAAGCAGGATTAGGAATCAGAACTGAGGATATTAAAGAACTTTCTTCTGTGTACCTGGGGAACCATGTTCTTGAAAGACTCCATGATCTTCGAGCTCTTGGCCTCCTGGAAGTAGGAGAAGCAGCCGGTGATGATGACCACAGCAGACAGCACGATCCCCAGATACAACTGTGGAGCAGAGGGAGAGATGGGTTATCAAATGAATGTGGAGAAAACACTAAGGTCCCTGACCTTGATTTCTCTGATTCACCTTGTGCTTGCCTTTGTGCCTCATTTAGCTCACAAACCCAAAAGGAAAGCATTATGGTCAAATTATCCAGTTAAACACACCAGATATCACTCAACTGAAGCAAAGCATTAATGATTATGGCCTCAAGGCAGTTGCTTAGTGCAGTTCACAGCAGCACAGTAGGCAACACCTTTGGACATTTATATCATGAAACAAATGATTACAAATTGCTGTGATGCCACATGGTGAAAAAGTCAAAAACATACCAATCAAAGGTTTTTGAACATTCAAATTATTTATAGAAGTCTCTTCTGCTCACCAAACCTGCATTTATTTGATCCAAAATACAGCAAAATATTCAAATATTTTACTTCAAAATAATTGCTTTCTATTTGCATATTTTATACAAGTAATTTATTGTGATTTTAAAGCTTGAATTTCAGCTTTATTTCAGATAAATGTAGATCTTGGGATCTTTTTATTCATCAAAGAATCCTGAAAAAAAATTCTACTGATAATAACAATAATTATAATACGTTTTACATCAGCATATTCGCATGATTTCTCAAGGATCATTCAACCTCGAAGACTGGTGTAATGATGCTACATTTTTAAATATATTCCAACAGAAAAGCTTGATTTTAAATGGTATGCTTTTTCACAATATTACTGTTTTTTTAATGAAACAAATGTAGTCCTAGTTAACAGAAGAAACTTCTTTTAAAAACATTTAAGAACTCTACTGACGCTGTGAACAGTAGTGTATACGTTTCTCAGAATAAAATGATTTGACCTAAATGTATGAATAGTTTTGAACAGCCGTCAAAGGAGATGCAGTTATGGTTATGATAATTAATGATGTTAACAAAGTGCAAGATATTCACTGAAAGAGAGGCTGACAATATTTAGTTTTAGATTTGATTTGCTAAAGCTAAAATGTGGGGGAAAGGCTTGTTTTTATTCTCAAGCCAACCTATTCAAAGTGATTTTTTGTTAACAAAAACAACTCAGATTACAAATAAAAGACTAGCTACTGAATGACAGTAAGCTAAAAATCTAATTCACTCGAAACAGCAGCATAATGCACTTGTGTGTGTGTGTGTTCTCACATTGTCTCCAGCAGGCTCGTCCTCTGTGGCGGCCTGGATGGCGTAGGCCAGGAAGCAGAGGATGGCTCCGATCCACAGCAGGATGGAGAATCCTCCGAAGAGCTGTCGGCAGAATTTGACCCACTCCGGGGTGGTAGGGGGCGGGGTGAGAGCGTTGGGACCATCCCGAGCGAAGTACTCCGCCGCCTTGGCATTAGTCAGACCCTTCAGAGGACAAGAGAGCGTGAGAAGAGATCTGACACTCCTGCACTGCCACTAGAGGGCGACGACGGAGCTGTGTTTCAGGGGATTTGTTGAGATCACAGTTCCTGCTCTAAAACGTTAGCGCTTCAGATAAGCTCATTAAGGTGAAAGCAGTTTACTGTCAGAGGGATAGTAAACAAACATTTGCCGGTCTCTATAGACTCCCATAGTATTTTTCTATACTATGGAAGTCAATGGGAACCATTAACTGGTTGGCTACCGACGTTCTTTTTACCGACGTGCTTGAGGGTCAGTAATGGGTCTTACACATGACCAAATAAATGTATAAATCTATTAATTGTTCTTATTATTTAAATTTGAAACAGAACAGTTCACTGATGCTTTGGGCAGACTTTACTTCATTCAGTCATTAATTGATTGTTTTGTTTAGTTTCATATTCAATACATAAAGCTTTTTTGGCTCATGTAATATGATACAGGAGAATATGGAGCACACAGTCGAGGAGGAAAAACACCTTATTTATATTCAGAGGTGCAATTTGCTGCAAGCGCTGACCTGTAAGATGAAATTCTGATAGCTTGTTGTAATGTAAATCACTAAGAAGTGTGTCAGTATCAGTGAACCGTATATCATACATAAAAGTGCATCTAAATATCAGCTGGCACTTTATATCTCCTAAAAATATGTCTCAGTAAGATGATATTTAAAGGTTTAGCTCTTTGATCAAAGCTCTGTACTTCACATATTTGAGCAAATAAACCTAAATCAAGGACGAACAAACGAAAAAAACCTGACATCATTATTTGCTCGCATTTGAATTATTATCATTGAATTTTTTTGAGTAGATTGTGTATAACAGGTTTTTGATCACACTGTGGCCTTACCATTTGGAGCATCAAATATGATAGGGTTAATACAATTAGTTAGTTAATAAGAATTAGTTCAATTTAAATTTAGCATAAGACCAAGAAAGAAATCCTTAGTCTTTTGGAGCATCAGCATCCAGACACATCCGCAGTTATGAAGGAAATTGAATTTATTCAGGAGAAAGAACCAGACGGACAGGAAATTGCCTCTTTTCTGCATTCTCAAATGACAACCGGTGTTCAACTCCACTTCACTTTGATGATTCTTTCCATAAGGTTCTCAAAATCTTACCTCATAATACTTTGATAGATACATTCTCAGAATTTTAACTTTATTCCCTAAATAGTACTACTTTGATCTCTAAAATATTAGGACTCTATTCTCGTAAAAAGCCTTTTGTGAGGCTATTTTTAAAACCTTATTTTTGTAATACTATTTCGGATGCTATGATTTATTTGCACGATGCACTTCAGCTGGCTAGTTTACGTGATTTGACTGATGTAAGAAACTCACCTGTACGATGTCAGTGTTGTATTTTCGGCATACTTCTTCAATTGACATCTTATGCTCTGTCTGGGAGAAACAAGAGTTGCTAAATAGAGTGCAACCTGTCACAAAGATTGAACCACAACCTTTCTATATTTAATTCAAGGCAAAGAAGTATTTGGAAATCAATCCAGTATGGTGCACTTAAGTTGGTTTATGAGGCACTCAACCACTCCTAGGAAACACTGTGACTAAATAACCAAAGCAGTACGAGGAATATAAAATGATTCACAAGTTTCATTGAACGCATAAAGATGTATGATATGCGTCTTACCAGCGGTACTTCCTTCTTCAGGTCATCCAGGTCTTTCCCTCCCTTTCCCTTTTTAGGAGACTCCTTCTCATCTTTGTCCTGTGTGGTTGCCACGCGGTAGCTGTCCGACCGTCCATACTGCGGGGAAAAAAGATGATTTTTTTCAACTACAAAATTAGACCTAAAATAAAGCGAGATGGCAATTTGTTAACGTAATGTAAATGGAATAAAAACATACATGAAATACTAGAATGATTTCATAAAATAACCCATGCATCTAATACATTTTTGGACATATGTCATGTCAAATATCCATTTTAAAAGCCATCAATACATGTCAATGTTATATAAGTAAGTACAGATCTGTTGCATATACAGTATGTTGTTTATATAAATAGAGTTGCATATATATAAATGAAACATATACTGTTCAAACCTGGGTGTTGTATAATCATTTTAATGAATGAATGCAACTTTTACTTTCAGAAATGATATACATAAGGTTTTGTTTTAAATGTTCTGTGTATATTTATTATGTATATATAAATACACACATATACAAATATTTAGATGTATTTAAATGTTTATATTTATGTATATTATATTATAAATACATTTAATATACAAACATATTTTTTTAAATATATATATATATATATGCATGTGTATTTATATATAAATAATAAATATAAACAGCATACATACATATATTATGTAAACGAAAATGTTTCTTTTGGATGCGATTCTTTTCTACACATAAGCCAGGCAGCATTAACTTTACAAAAAAAAAAGCTAGAGATATATTCTAGCATACACTGACAACACCACACTACCACACATAAATACTGTAAAACCAAGACATTAGAAAAAAAAGAAAAAGCATTGGCTATATTTTGGACTCTTTGAGACACAAACACTAGCAGGACAAATGACGCAAACAGGTTCAGCTTCATAAACCAGAGAACTTTAAGAAAATGTGTCCGGGCTGAAACTGCAATACTAACATGACACACAGATGGACTCATATTTAAGCATGGCTCAGCACCTTCTGCTGCTCTACACGCAGAGCAATGCTTTCCATGAGACTGAGGATGAGAGGGGAAATGCCAGCCTGATAATGCTTCATCCACTATCCTGCTTAGCTTTGAATCCGTGAAGCTTTAACAGGAACCCCATGCGGGATACGGCGGTGGTGCGAGCGCGGGGGGGCCTTGAGGGGGGTCTAGTGCACTTCAATCCACATTAGGGCTTTTCATTGATGTGGCATCCCCTGATTTGCCATGTGTGCTTCTGTGACCTATTTTAGCTTGCATGCACAACCAGACGGCGTACTGTCATATCCACCATTACAGCTCACCAGCGTGCTCACGTGATCATGCAATGCATCCAGAAATGATTCACATGTAAAAAGCTGGTTGATAATATTATTTTCAAAAAAATGGAATTATTATAGGAAAATAATATGATTGCAGATTTCTTACAAAGTATTTTATATTTAACTTTTACCGTTGACAGTAGTCATAAATATTTAGTCTTTTGTTGGCAGATTTTATTTGTCATTAATGTTAATTAATGGTTAATTAAGGGTTTAACTTTAAATTGCAAAAAAAAAAATTGTAATGTAATGGCATATAAATGAGCCAAAGCCATTTTTATAGCGTCTCTAATAAACATTTTCCTAGTCATTCAAAACTCTATGCAGTTTCTCTGTAATTGTGAAATTAGTCATTTCTGAGTGAAAACTGAATCCTACGCAATTTTGTTTTTGAAAAGGGGATGTTCACTTTTATAGAATTTAAGCGAATCGTGATTGGAGAAATCAAATTCTAAAAGTATCAAAGCACTAATGCCGTCTCAAGTAGTATCGATTTCCGAATTGTTTCTTAAAATTATAAATATTAAATAAACAAATTAATAAGTCTATCAAATGATCATATTATTTTATTAATATTATTATTTTTATCAAAATTGTAGCATGTGTTTTTGTGCTATTTGATACAAATTATGTCCATCATAGGGTTACCGCACTAGTGAGGAACTATTATTAAAACAAAACCCATCCCAAAAAGGCTTTAAATGAAGATTAACTATATTTTTAGTATGCAGTTTGTTTTGAATTAACTATGCTTTAGTATTATAACTAATAAAAAAGACAAAAATGTTACTTGAAATAAATACTAAAATAAAATAAGATTATTTAATCTAGTTTCCAAGGGAACATTACTAATTTTCATTTAGTTAACTTTATGTAAGTTTTTTTTTAATTTAAAAATAAATGAACAAAAACTATATTAAGCTGATAGTGAAATAGCTGTGTTCGTGATTATGTTCAATAAGACAGCATTTCTTTTGTTTATTAAAAAACTCTAAAAAAAGAGCTTAAAAATAAATAAATAAACCAAAACACAAAAAGGCCAAAATTGTAGCATCCTTGTGGCCGTGTGTTGAAACAGTTTGACCATCTGTCAAGGGTTTTTCCTCTTTCTATCCTCTGGGTGAGACGGCGGAGCAGGATTAAGACTGTTTACTACAGTCTGGATTAACCTACTGAACAACCGTAATCCTGCTCCTGCTTTTCTCTTATTCATACATTCGATCGCTCAGATGCTTTGAAATACACTTTACTGTCTATTTTCTATATCTATTTTGTCTTACTTGTTTATACTTATGCTGTCTAGTCCAATCATCATGATAGTGCGGCCTGACACTGGTACACTGTGTTCTCACTGTACCGTCATTCATGAAACATCATCTCTTGGACTGTCTGTGGTTCTCTCTTCATCGCTCACACACACACACACACACACACACACGTGCATCACAGTCATGACCCTGAGATCAGACGTGGCACACGTGCACATTCATGTCCGGGCCCATCGCCCACAGGGACGTACTGTAGGATGTGTGCTCCACTTTAATAAATCCAGTGGGTTTGTCTCAGGCCTGATTAAGATTACGTTCTCCTACAGAGACCCACGACTGAATCATAAGAGCTTTCCGGATGAGAGCTTGACCATATTGTTCATATTACAGAAGCAGTTCATTCAAAAATGAAAAATCTTTGTTGTCTAAGCCATTTTTCCCCAGTGTTATCTACACGAGGGCAACAAATCTCATTGAGTTTTGTAAAATATGCAAATATTCAATTCTGACATTCCACAACCAGTTTCAAGACACACGAGAACCAACAATTGATATCAAAGCTTCTATGAAACATCTGTGAGTTACATGCTCGATTGTTCCTTAAACAAACCTGCCCGAAATCTCCTTTTGTGTCTCGCATAAGTAAACGGTACGGGGTTAGAACAACTTCAGGGTGAGTAAACGATTCATTGCATGAATTCCTCTCTGGGAGAGCTAATAATAAGAGCTAGTGGACATCAAAACATAAATCACAAAATGGGCTCCAGATGAAACATGGCCGACGTTGAGAGTACCTCTCATTTCTCTCTATCTCTCTCCAAGGCTTCATGTAATGACCTTGAGGACATGGAAACACACAATGTACAGTGCACACAGTAAAGGATTACAGATAACTACAACAAGACATAAATGAGAGGCTAAATGACTACACTGTAAAAAATGGCTGTGAATTTAACTGTAAAAAAGCTATGGTAAAAACCGTGAAATGGTTAATGGTAAATTCCTGTTTAAATTTTCCTGTTAAATTCCTGCCATAAACTGACATTCCCAGAATTCCCTGCATTGCATTTTAAATTTAGTTTGAATTTGATGTTTTTTCTTTGAAATAACTATGTTTCTTCTTAGTTTTTTTGTATCTATTTATGTTTATTAGGGTTGAATGTTACATGTAATGTTGTTAACAGAATGTTTATTGCCAATTTTAGTTTAATAATTCTTACCATGATGGTGTTTAGTGCTTGTGTGAATGACGCTGAGCACCTTCTATATATGTTACTGTTTAAAAGCTACTTGTGATGAGCTTTAGTTCATCATGTGACTTTCTCATAGCCACCTGCGTTTTGTAATTATCAGATCAGTTTATTTCAAAAGTACAAAATAGGTTTTACTATTTCAAACACTATTTTAATCACTATCACTGTTTTCTCATTTCCAAATTACAGTATTTAACTGTAAGTAAAAAAAAAACGTAAAACTATCGACAAAACAAAAATTATGATATCATATTTTTCACGGTTTTATACGAGTAACCACAGCTGCCGGTTTTTTACTGTACATTTTACAGATTTCTTTTTACAGTGTACAATTTTTTGCCATAAAAGAAATCAAGATTTTACAGGGTTTTTTTTTACAGTGTAATTAAACGCAGAGAATGATGGGTGTTTCATTTAAGTGCACTGAGTTGTGTCCAGTAGTGAAGCATATAGTGCATGCATTCAATTCAGCCAAAGGCAAAATTAGTATGAGCAATGCTGTTCTGTATGTACAAAAGTACTTTAGCAAAAATGTGTCTGATAATTATGAAATTATAAGATTATGAAAAGATTATTGGAGCACGTGTTGCATGAATATACTATTTAAATGTTTCTACTTTTTACATTTGAATGTTTCATTTAATGTGTTATTTGCCATTTTTGTGAATTGGTTGTGAAATTTACTGGCAACTTATCGGTAAAAACCAAATTTGTTCAGGGTAAGCTTTGTTTAAGTGTTTGTATTTTCTACATCTTAAATAGAATATATTTTTTTTTGCATTGTGTTATTATTTTCATAATAGCTCTCCCTAAATTACTAAAATGCAAAAAACATAATATGTTTTCCCCACATTTTAATATAAATTAATACAAATAAATGAAAGTGCACAAATATGCTCAGTTGAAAAAAAATATTTCCATACGTAAGTCATACAGTAAAAATGACTGAATTACAGTATTAATGAACATTTTAATTAAGAAAAATAATGAACGTGCTCACAAACTAACAAACCTTGATATCAACTTGAGAAAAAAAATGACTAGAACATGACATTTTTATTCCATACATCTTTTACAACTTCCTTGTTGTTAAAAATGCCATAAACCTTTTCGCTAGTGAAATTAAAATTTAAACGCAGAATCATTTTAAAGTTCATTTCAGCACGCACCAGACTGTTGCAGTCATGGTCACTGTGGTTTGCTAAATATATAGGAAAGCAACCTTGGCGTGGAACAAACTGATTAAAACCTGCTATTGACATTTGAAGGCCAATCAAATAGGCTTGCTGGCTGACCTTGAAGGTCTCACAGGATATGACATCATGTCGGCGTCTGACAAATTGACTGATAGCGTGTCTGCTAGCTTTGCTTCATATGACCCTGGGCTTCAACACAAAAATAAGGCCTGATTGTGTGCTTTAGTGGAAAGTACATACGCGCACACACAAACATATCCAAAATCACTCAGTGAGAATGAGCTATTGAACGGCGTCCATTACACAACCATCTATTATAAGACTTTTCACCACCATTCACCGATACACCATTATCAGCCATGCAACATGTAAAGTATACAGATATTTAAACCCCACTGTTGCTATTTTTGCTTGAACAACAAACCACATTACGAACCTGATTTCACACTAGCAGACGACATTTCTGCTATTCTAAGCATCCTCATCACCTGCAGTGCCCTTGAAGCGCTCAGACAGGCCTGCCGCTTTGGCTGCATGTCCCAAGGGCATCGAGAAACATTCACGTCATACTAATTGCCGACAACCCCGAGCACCTGAGCCTCCTACAACTGCCTCGCCGCTGTTCTCAAGGTGACAAGGTAACTGCCTGCCGTTCACCTTCCCTGCTCCGCACACCTTATTCCCTTACCGTATCAGCCCATCCGTGACATCACTTCAAAGCTTGGCTATAGTGGAATATTAACATAATGTACAGCTTATACTGCAAACTATATATAAAAAAACTAGTATGTGAAACTAGGATTATGGAACTATAAACGTGTTGATATTTATGAAAGGGTTACTTCACCCCAAAATGAACATTCTGTGATTAATCACTTTTTGGAAGAAAATAGGGGGGCTTTTGAGAATATTTTTGTTTAAAAAAAAGAATGAATTTATTTGACAACAGCGCTATGGTGACGTGGAGAGACACAGACGAATTGTTAAATTAAGTTCTTTTTATTTTGCTCTTTTCAAAACAAGTATTCTTGTTGCTTCATAAATTCAGATTGAACCACTGATGGCAGATTATTTTGACGACGTCTTTCAAACTTTTCTGGACCTTGACTGTGTTCATTACCAGGCAGTCAATGGGACAGTTACAAGCCTCCCGGTTTACATCCAAAATATCTTATATTGTGCTCTGAAGATGAACAAAGCTTTTACGGGTTTGGAACAACATGGTGGTTAGTAATTAATGACAAAATTTTCATTTTGGGGTGGAGTAACCCTTCACAAATTCACTTAATTTCATAAAATTTGATACATTTCTGATATAAATGTCATTTACATTTTAATTGTAACAATATGCTCTGAGTTAAAAAATTCGCTGTAGAATCAAATTTCACTCAGAAATTTCAGACACTGCAAGGAACATATTAAATTAAACTAAATTATATACTATGTTATTATACTACTATACAGAGACAATAATCAATATTTTTTGTTCATAATGATTATAAATACAAACAACTGCAAACAAGTAATATGAGTATTATGACTACATACTGCACTGTGCACTAAAAGTACTTTTTTGAGATTTTTAGAGTACATTTTACAAGTACTATTTGTTCAAAAACAATGCTATTTGATTGAGAAAATACCATTTCAATATTCATATTTCAAACTTTCTTGGATAATTTAACGTCTTTGGTCTACTTGTTTCTTTGTCATTTTAAAATAATTACAATTACGTGACGTGCAGGCCAAGTATGATAACCCATACTCACACACTCACTCACACACACAGCAGTGAGTATGAACACACACCTGGAGCAGCCACTGAAGCTCAGTTCACTGAAAACTTCCTTGAGGAACCAAAAATGGTTTGACGGCAGTGCTGTGGAAACCTTTTGGCATGTATATTTTCTACTGTACAATGCTTTTCACATCTTATTATAAATCCAACAAATGATGAAAGCAGAGATTTGTTGCTTTACTCAAAGGCATATCAGCCAACAGCTGTGGGTTTTGAAAGTGGAAGAGAGCATTGAGCTTTCACCTCCCCACCCCATTTCCTTCCTGTGCTGAGAACCGAACCCCAAACCTTTGGGTTACACACATCTGACCACAACCACAACTGTCCCAGATACCTGCGCAAGTTATTTGTAAAATTTACTGAGTGAAAGTAAACAACTCTCTCTAAAACAAAAAAAAAACCAGTTTTTGTGTAGAAACTGTTATTCTATTCTAAACAGTCTCCAAGAGAGCAAATTGCCAACAACCCCAACCACCTGAGCCTCCTAGAAATGACTCACCAAGCCTCTCTCACGGTGATACCAGGTCACACCCTCCTGTAACCCCATCATTCATTTTCCATGCCTATCAGTCCATCTCAACCACCCTCTCAATCCCCAAACCTTCATTTTGGTTCAGCTTCATCTTGCCAATCACGCAGCCTCTACCTATTGACTGATTGGCTCAAGACCGATCAATCATCAGCAACGGCGAACGCGGCCCCGCCCTCCCGGCGCTGCACAGACCAATCGCGATCCATGTTCGGGAATTTCCACTCTCATTGATCAACCTCCACTTTGACGCAGTCACCGACCGCCGAGCCCGGTTACCCCTCCGGGCATCACGACCGATATCAGCGTGTCAAAACGACACAGAGACCGACATACAGAACCTCGCGCGCGATGGAAAAGGTACCGTTCGAAAGAGAACTTTGCGTCACCATCAAATTCCAGATCGAACGATTCGTTTCTTTTCATGTCAGTGTTTGACTTCCTCTGGTTATTGCAAGGTCGCAAAATAGCCAGCTAGTAGATGCTTGGTGTGACATGAGTTCAGTCGTGAATCAGCAGACATTCATTTTGACGCAGATGTCTACTGACCAATTGAACTCGCTTTAGGATATAATTCCTTTAAATATAATAAGATGTCGGATAGTCGGCTATGAAACTACTGAAACGGGCCAGTACAGATGCAGTCATCCTATAACTACAGCCCCCACCCCCTCCCCATCTGTGGTTAACGCCTTTCATTTCGGAGACTGACAGAATTTCCCTCAGACTTTCCAGACTTGCAAACGACGCATAGCCAGAAAACAAAAATGTGGAAAAACTCACCCGCTTATTAAAATTTCGTTTTCCTCGTTAGTGAACTTCATTAAAAGCATATACTCCATTTATAAATTGGTGAATTTCAAAAAGGCAGTAGAACAAAAGGTAAGCTACAGCCAACAGTATCTTGAATTCACAAACAAGACGAGCACTTTATGGAAATCAGTTTTCTGGAGTCATGTTAGAAGCAGACGTAATCCCGAGCTGCTAGCCGCAAACACAAACCTTATAATCATGAAGTGCTTCTGAATATGTGTTATTACGATATGTATTTGAAACGTATTAGTTATCAATGATCATTTTTGCGTTTGCCTCAATGCGCCTTTTTGCATCGAATGAGTAGCGCCTATATAATTCTATTTCTAGCATCTATGGCAAACGTCGAGATTATAGTATGATGTGTATACCTAATATGCCAATATGCGCATGCTAATTCATCAGTTTTCTTCATTTGTTCCATTTAACTGCATCATGACGCATCGGACTGGGTGCAAAAACGAAGCATCCCATTTGACGCAATTGTCAAACGATCGAGCAGCGTCAATGATGTTAAACAGCAGTCTAATCGGTATACCTGATAAACGTTTGCTTAACATGTACAATATTTTTTACTAGTAAGCAATACGTTAATTGAGAGATAAATGCACCTGTTTAACGCAACGATTGCAAACAGACACGTTGCCATCCAA
>JAUMHI010000064.1:17025127-17063964 GCA_032359435.1 Enteromius unitaeniatus
CGCTTAATATATTTTGATATATAAAATAAATAAATACAAATAAAGAGCCAGATCACGTAAACTGTTAAGACTGGCTACTGTAATATCAGTATCAGGTAAGATTACTCAACTTCATTTCTGCACTCGGTTACATATGTTTTAATTATCAAAATTAAACATGGCTTTACTACAAATAAAAATCATAATAGTTAACTTAACTAAAGTAACCACACATTAACATGTTTTTGCTGTAATAGCCGTTTATCTTCACCATGGTATTTGTGATTATATTAATTGTAATCAATCTGAATGACTATAGCAACACACGCATACAGAGCGCGTGATCCATGTGACGCCCAGGTGTACAAAACAGACACGCCCACCTCTGTAATTAACACGGAGGTGCTAGTCCCATCCGAAATGGTACATGAAGATCACGGACGATAATAATCGTAGCTTACACGCACAGTAGTTTAGAAAACTAGTCCCGTCTGAATAGGGTTACAGTGCAATTCGGCTCGGTATACATCCGCGCTAAACTATCAAGGTGAAACTCATCATAGCTTGGGTAGTATAGACCCAGCTCCAGATATTTTTATCACGAGATAAGAGCCTTATGTTAACTAATATATATAGATAGATGGATCCATTTTCAATATGTTCTACTTCTTTATTTGGTCTCAGTACATTAAAATCTAATATATATTATGGGAAATAAAATCAAAATCATTATAAAATTATGCCATTGTCCAAAAGTGTTCTCCATCCCTATTGTATCAGCAACTCTATTAAGCTAATGTACATCAGGCCTCCATGCAACACGCATATCTTTAAATCCAGCACTGTCACATAACATGTATTACATGTCTTTGCATCCAGATTTCTTAGAATCACAGGAAAAACGCGACAGAGATTGAGTGAAAGAAACATGCGGTGATGCTTGCTGCTAAATATACCAGAAAGTCAGTGCTCACGCCTCCCTGAGCATTCACCTTGAGCTCAGCAGCCCACCACCACCATTGGAGGAGAAACAGGGACACCTCAAGCTCTCATTGGCCATGAGGGGCCAGCCTGTTGCTGGGCTGTTTCCATGGAGATGGCTTATCGGAGGTGCCGCTGTCACTGGGGAAACAGATGGGGCAAAGATGGTTAATGAGAAAAAGTGAGGATTGTGTGTGTGCGTGAAAGGGGGAGAGAGACGAAATGGATTGAGGGTAATGAAGCAAGCAATGGATGGATGAATAAAGAAACAGGTTGGTTACGTGTGACTGCTGGTGAATGTGTATGAATCACATTAAAATGTGTGTGTGAACTTTAAAACGATGTTTAAAGATGAGGAAGGCCCTGAAAGAAACATCCTCCAGCAGACTTGAGGCATTCTGATGTTTAAAATGAACGACATATCTGATCAATAATCTGCTGAAGCCAAAATATTGTAGCTTCCACTGCTGTTGAAGAAACATGTTTTAGTGAATTGATGAAACCCGAACCTGAGGTTTTGACTGAGTGAACTAGCCAAAAAGAGAAGGTGAATTCAGTCACAATCAACTACACACTTATAGGAAGAGTTCCCCCAAAAATTTAACTTTAAACCATCACTTCTGGCCAAAATACCATAGTAATAATTACACTTCTTCCAGTCTATCCTTGTTGCCCTCTCACATCAAAATCCACCAAAACATTTGTTTTTAGAACTCTTTTGGAGTGTTTACAGTGTAGACGAGGCTTAAGATGTGCAGTTCTCTCTGGATTCAGATGAGAAGACATTTTCAATGTAAAAAACGATATTAAAGGACTCGCCCTTTAACCAGAAGCAATAAAGTTAAAACTTCTTAATTATCAATTTGTTTTTTAACAACCTCATACATTTTTACAATTCACTTCACTTTACCATCCACCCGTGGGTCAGTACTCGCTGCGCTCTTCGGGGAACGCGGTCAAGATGGCGGCCGAAGCAACGAACATCATTCCGGCAGCACGGGCGCCAGCACTGTCAAAAACCCTCGCCGTTTCACATCCTCTTCACACTCACGCAGAGTATGGCAAGCCACCACCGCATAAAACATCAAGGACGGTACGAGGGACCGTGTTCAACCCAGTCGGTTCCAGTCACACAGCCTGACAAGCTGCAGAAGGCCCTCACATTGTCTAGCCAGTCGTTAACGGGTCTTACTCCCGTAACACACTACGAGGGGCTGTGTCATATCCAGTCAGTCCTGGTTTCCTGGCCAGTTGAGCCATCTGAGGCCTGTGACCCCGATTTTGAGTGAACCCGAGTGGCCAGGTCCGCCAGACGCTGTCTGCGATCCTGAACCTGAGTGGCCGGATCCGCCACACCAGTCTGTGATCTGGATCCCTGGTGGCCTGACCTGCCCACGTCAGAAATCCTTGCGGCTCCCAGTCCGCATCTGTCGGGTCCTAGCCCTGAATCACGGTCCAAGGAACCGTGTTATGTCCTGTCGGTACCGGTTCCACAGCCAGGAGAGCTGTTCGAGATCCTCGCGGTACCCAGTCTGTATCTGTCTGGTCCTAGCCCCGAATCACGGTCTGAGGAACCGTGTTATGTCCAGTCGGTCCCGATCACGGAGGATCTATCAGTGGCTGCACGACCCCTGGGAATGTTGACCGCAGTCATGGATTTCCCAGGGGTTCCGCTGATGGCTGCACGGGCTGTCGGGCCGGTCAGACCACTAACCTGTCCGTGCTCTTTTGTGCAGCCTGGTTTCCTGGTCCGCCTTGGTGGGCATCTCCGTTGTCTGGTCCACCCCTGTGGGCATCTCCACCACCTGCGCCGCCCTGGTGGACGTCTCCACCGCCTGCTCCGCCCTGGTGGACCATTTCCGCTATCCACGCTGCTCAAGTGGACTTCTCCGCCGTCTGCCCCGCCTTGGTGGGCAGTCCCTCCGACTCCCCAGTCTGGGCGTCTGGAAGAGTTTTTCGACTCTGCCTTTGCCTCTGTCTCCGCTAATGTTGTCTGCCGGCTCTTGATCTGTTCAGCCCTGACCCTGGGTATTGTTTATTAAACCATTTGCACTTAAACTCGCACACCGCGCATACTCTTTGTAACATACAGGAAAATAAAAGCATACAGTACAAATTTGTTTATAATCTATATTCAATAGCCAAAAACATTGTAATTTCTGTAATTTGTAATTTTAAGGTAAATGGTAGAAATCAATTTATTTTAGCTATAAATTAACCAATTTAGTGACGTGTAGCTAAAACAAACTGTTTGTAACCACTTACATTAAAAAATGTAGTAAATTACGCGAATAATTTTTTCAGTGAGGCTTATTATTCAAATCTGCATTGTTTTATGATCTAAAATAAAGATAAAATAAAATAAATAATAATATATGTTTAAAATAATGAAATGCATTTCCCTAGAATACAAAAAAAAACTCTGATTACTAATTTTCTGCAGCGCTTTGATCGCATTTTCTGTGCCCACAGAGAGAGGGGAAATATTTTAAATAAGCATTTAGGATTCAGCTGAACAAACGAGAACAAGAAGCTGTAAACCAGACTTCTTTCAGTCATGTATATCTGCATGACGTAGCAGGTGCTAGTGTAGATGTTGGGGGTTCAGTATCAGTAAAATGTGACTTTACTAGAAAAAGCCAATAGAATCACTCAGCTGATGTTTGCACGGCGTCCGTTATCCTCATTAGTATCCACTGACCTTCAAATGCATTTCCTATATCAATCATTCCGAGCCATACTGAGGGATTCGCCATAGAGACCAGCCTCTACTCATGCAGCACTGAAGCACATAATTAACTGTGATCAGAGCCGGTGGCTTTAATAATCGGAGACGTGTTGAGCAACACAGTTCTGATTCATTAAAAATCTAAGGATGACTGTAATCACTCCATTTACTGGGAGCAGCATTTGATCTTAGGGGTCTTAAGGGTTTATATGTAATGTATGTGATTAGAACGGCATTAGTCATCAGTCTTTGGCAGTAATTATTTTATTAATTTGAGAAGGATCACATTGATGAGTTATTAATCTAATCCCAGCTGGACACATCCTCTTTAACTGCATTAACAGCAAAATCCTATAAGTAGACATGCACGTTTGTTTGGCCAGTTATAATGCTGAAACTACTTAAAAACAGCATTTCGTTAATTCTTTTATTTATTATTTAGTGTTTATGACCTCATACTAATTTTGTTTAAATAGAAATTTAAATATATAAAACTTTAAAAAGTTACCGTAGCTAAAACATACGCTTTTCTTTATAATTGTATCGTTTTATATTTATATTCATTTTATTTTTATTTATTATCTTATATGTATTTTAACATAACTTGCAAACTGCTTAAAAACGGTGGAACTGCTTATTATTAATAAAAAAAATAGAGAATATATATATAGGCATGTATGTTCCTTGAATACACACCATGAGATTTGAAGCACTTAGAAATGATTTTTTCATAGTACAATGACCTATTTCAATTTAATATCTTACGATACATACTTGTCTCATATTGTAATGCATAAAAAACACTAATGACAAGAGATAGAGAAAACACCAAGCCCAGTGCATCTCTCTAACTTCATTATGAAATCACTGGGGACTCTGAAGCAGCCTCATATGTGTCTCATCCCAGTCTCTTCAAATGAGACAATTCAATTTAACTGAAGCAAAGCCAATCACAGAGACGCAAGGAAATCCTCGAATTTACTAGTATATGCGTATAACAATATTAGGGCAGATGAATGACCTTGACGGCTTGTTCCTGGACCTGCGAAATACGAATAAATTATTCCAGAATGAAGTGTTGCGGAGTTTGAGCTCACTTCCGTTATCAGTTAATGTGAGGAACTGCGCCCTCTGCTGTTTTTGGAGGATTATACACTGTTCCTGATCATCAGTAAGCCTACTGTCAATGTCTTTGCAATGTCTGGAGTGTCTTATTTGAAAATCGTTTTACAGATATGGGATATAACAAATGAAATACAGGTTTATTATAAATTCCGTTGTACATGACATAAAACTAAGCTTACTGGGTTTATTGGTAGGAGATGTGGCGACATCTCGTGGCCGAATGACAACAAAAAAATCACCTCAAATCGGTGCATTTATGCCTGTGCCTTCATCCTTTAACAACCATATCGAACAGAAAGAATGAAATAAGATTTAAGACGATAATGAGCACACTTATAACGGTAAAATGCCTAAATGTGCAAATAAGAAAACACTTTAGCCACTCGCCTGAAAAACACCTGGCGACGAATTGATGTTTCTCTTCGAGAGGTTTGGAAAAAATAGAATTTTTCGACTAATATCCATGAATTTGTGTTTCCTCAAGTAGCCAAACTCAAAATACAAGTTTCTATCTTTAAAACACTGAGTAAAAAGAAACACGCACACACAAAACATTTAAATTAGCGAGTTGGCGGTTGAAAAACCTTGTGTACGTGTATGTTCAAAAGCCAAAAGCCCGCCAAAGTTGTGAGCGATCCACCAATCAGAGTCTTCACATAGAAGTTGGAAATGACGTACGCATTTTTAATATTAGAAAGAAAACGAAAAATAATGGAAAAATAACACCCTAACAATGATAATATGGCCTAATTTTTTAGATTTAATTACTAAACTGAATAAATTAAATTCATGAAAGCCTCCCAAAAGTAGGGGTGTAGGCCTAAACAATATATTATTGCTGAGTTTATAATAACTACAGGAGTTGGTACAGAAACAATAAATATTATTCTTTCATTTTATCTTCACAAAATCATGATTGTCTTTACAAAATCATGCTTAATCATTTTCCATATGTGAAAGTGTCAGCACACAAGCACATTTCATTTTGTTTTCTAGTTTTAGAGGACACAATTGAGGTGTATGGTTACATTGATTTTACTTCAAAAACATACAGTAGTTAAACCACGGTTGCTGCATAGTAAACCTTGATTCATTTTGTGGTTGTGTTTTACTGCTCTTAAAACAAATGTGTTAAAAACACCACATTATTTTCAACACATCTTCTGAGTGTGGTCAAGTACAACACATGTTGAGTTGAATTCAACGCACAAAATGTGTTAAAAATGTTTTTTTAGAAAATGTAACACATTCATGTGAAGGTTTTGTTTTAATATGTTAATATAAAAATGATTAAAAAAATTAAATCCATATGCAATTTGTGTGCATTTATTATGAAATGTCACCGGAAACCATTGAAGATTTCTCACATTCTGCTTATTGATTTCCTTTTAGCACAAAACTTCATTTGTTTTTAAAATGGCACAGACTATAAACTTCAAAAAACAATCAAATATAATAAAACTCATCGTTCAAGCACAGTCAAAATGTCAGATATATGAAACCTTTTCCAACATTTAAACATATACCAACATGTTATATTTCATACAAAACACTTTTAAACTGTATTCAAATAAATAACTATTAAACATCTACAGTTCATGCATTCGCCTGTTATGTTCATCTTAACAAAATACATTGTCAAACCTGTTCAAAACACAATGTGTTCAACATTTTTAAACCGCTAACTAAATACAATTTTGTATTTAGGAGATACATATTGCTGGTCACAAAATGATACAACATCTAAGGGTCTGTAATCGAATAAGTCACCAGGCAGCTTTGCAATGTCAAAATCTTTGGTTTTTCCTTGTACGTCTCTCTGTGTTATTTTCATCAAAACTGAGCACTTGATTTGTCAATTAAACAAAATTGACAAAATCTGTTTGCAGAGAAACTTTCTACATAGCCACAGAGTGAGTGACAGGCAAGATTGTCTGCTGTCAGCAAACAGAGTGTTCCATAAAGTATTTGACATTTATCATGTATTTTGACCTCTATGCCATTCTGCTCAATTTCTTTTAAATCTGTTAAAAGTGGTTCCAGAATTCTGTCAAAACCATAAATGTCTTTATCAATAGAATTGAATAAAAGACATAAATGGATATTAGAAAGTAAAGAATTGTTCTCTGAAGGCACATTTCGTAATGCAAAGTAAACGGCCCCCATTTTATGAATCTTTGTTTTAGATCCAAGAGGATTTGTTGTTTCCAAATCGTCAAAGTATAACTGAATCTGTAATGCATTGGGATGGTTTTGATAAAGAGGATGTTTAGCATAATGAGCACCATCACAATAATCATGCATTTTACCCTGTCTACCACAAGAACTCATATACATGTTTTGCTTTTTGTCACAGCTAAATAGAAATGTAATTGTGTTAATTATTGAGATGTACTGACATGTGACAGGCACTAACACCTGGCTTTTTTCCCATTCTTTCTAACACAATCTAATCTGTGACCTAACAACACCTTAGTTGGCTTTTCAAAGGAAAAATTGTCAGAAAAGTATTTAGTTAGTTTAAATGTCCATGTCCTTAAACATGTTTCTTGTACTCTCAAATTCTTTCGTAAGTGTTTGAACTTCAGTGCGGTACAGCCAAGTTCTTTAGTAAAGAATTTGTCTTTTCTTGCAAATGATTTAAGACTCGATCAATGACTTCTTTTGTGCAGGTTATGCTTTTTTGGACATCGGTATAAGTTACATTACCAGAAACATACATGCGAGCAGCAAAAGCAGCAGCACAGTCCATCAGACTTGAACTGCTCTGAGGAACTTGCTCTGTGTCAGACATTTGGACATCTTCAAAACTACTGCTTCTGCTTTCATTGATTTGAATGGATATATCTCTGTTTTCAGTGTGTCCTGACTCTACTAAAGGGCATTAATTCATGTTACCATGATCTCGGCTAAGATGTTTTAAAAAGGAATTAAAATTATGATACATTCTGGGGCAACCATTTTGACTACAAATTAATGTTAGGTTGTAACTATCGGAAAGTGCATGAAATGCCAAATTAACTGCTTTGTTTAACCAGAAACATTCTGAAGACACTTTGGACAGGTATACATGCTTATTTCAATTAGGGACGAGACTGCAATTTTGCAATCATTTCCATAACCTTTGAGCATTTGCAAGAGGACTGGGACAAAGGCAGGTCATATATGTACTCAAAAAATGAGAAAACTGAGATCAATTGACAGGGATACTGAAGATTGCACAGCCAGAAGAATTTGAAAAGTCTGTCTACAGCACAGGTCAGGCTTTCAACATCAAGAGGAAGGGCAAAAGAATCATTCGTCGCCACAATTACGTACTGGGCTCCATATCCTAGAGAACCAATGGAAACCAACTGCGGCTGAGCTGACTTCAGGGACCCATTCAGGGATTCACTAAGCAAGGAGGTGATGTTGGTCCCAGCCTACAGAAATGAAACAGAAAAAGCATCAGAAGACATTGCTACATGTGAAACAATTTTGTTTATCTCAAGCTAACATAGTAAAAACACACCGGCATTTGTCCCAGATGTCGTTGGTGGAAGAAGATGAATGAGAATCTTCAACATAGTGTAACACAGCTCATCTTGATGAAGTGAAGATGCAGGTCACATGCAAAAGAGAAATTAAAACAAAAGGAAATAAAAATCACTAATTAAATGTTAAACCTCACATTTTCCCAAGGCAGAAAATCTCCAGCAAGTGTCTGATGTCCATTTTCTTCTCCAATGATTTCCTTGAGCTTTGGAATTAATGTTCCTTCCCATTCCCGGATGAACAAGTTCTCTTTCCCATCTGTGAGCTTGGAAAATTCGATGTCAATCTTCAATGCAAAAACAAAAACAAAGAAATATTTAGGTTAAAATGTATATGTTTGTGTTAAGTTCTATAACTATAACTATTAAGTTAATAACAACGTTTTAAATCCTTAACGAGGGGTACAATGACACAATCTCTTTTGCTAGTGCCAGCTTTTCTGTACCAGATGGATAGCTGAAAAAATAATTTCAAAAAAAGAATACAGTTATACAGAATACAGCAAAAATGTCTTTAACCCAAAAATTGACATTAAAAAAATCTTAACACTGGTAATATAGACCGTTACACTTATCAAAATTAACTTATTTTGTTGAATGAATTTACAACTTTTTGTAAAAAAATGGATGTAATGTGTTTTTGTAAAATGTAATTGAATTTATATTAATTTTGCAACCAAATACAACTTATAACTGTAAACCATATACTTACAAACCATGTTTTTCTATGAGGTCACTGAAAGCAACTTTAACAAGAAATTTTCTTGAGGAAATAGACAGCGTCTCTGTCTCTTCATGTTCTCTCAGGATTGTTGGGGCTTTTTCTTCAAGGAGTGTCAGCAAGCTTGTGTTGCTCCCAGTTCGAGTTGCATCTGTTGAATGACACTAAGAAATGACAAAAACATTTGACTTATTTAAATGTTTACTTTGAGCACTACAATTATAAAAAGTTATACATTAATGATTTACCTGTAATAATTGAACACTTCCTTCTAATGAATTCTGGTTGTTGCTTGCAATATAATATACTTGAAATTTGTCAAGCTCCAGCACTCCTGCATTCACATCAGTGTCAATGAATTCTTGAAAATCTGTGTCAAATCTGAGTATTCGATCAAGAGATACTTGTTGAGACAGCTTAGTTTTGGCTGAGGCTATCAGTTCTCCGACACTTCCAACTGAGAACATTTTTTTCCATGTTTCTTTTCCGTCTACGAAGACAGTTGCAAGCACTCTGCAAGCACCCAATCCAGTATTTTCAACCCGCGTGTTCAAATGTATATTTTATATTACCAACACTATATGAATACACCACATCAGTACAGTAGAAATCGCTTTTTGATTAAATAAGAAAAAAATAGATATTTTTCATTATGTACTGCTTAAATGTATTTTACAGTCATTGTGTAAAAAATAAAGCATGCATGATATTTACACACAATGTGTCTGTAGTAACACAAAATGTGTTAAGAACTGCTTAACACATATTTTGTGTAAATTTCTAACACATCAATTTTAAGAGTGAAGGATGGTAAAATCATGGGTAATTCTGTGTTTACCAGGGTTTACAAAAGCATAGTTAAAGTATGGTTACTATAGTAAAATCATGGTGAATTTTCAAAGGATTATCTTGAAGACAACAGATTTAGTTAAAATGATAGATAAGGACGAAAATGCAACTTAAGTAGAGCCACAAAATTATATTAAGTAAGTAAACAGCATATTTCAATTTTTGACAGATAAAAATGGTCTGTGAGGGACAGAAGTACAATACATTTAATGTTTTTTTTTTTCCTATTGTTCAGCCATCTAAATATTTATGTAGACAAAAAAAGTGAGTGCCATTATAAAGGCAAGTCTAAATCCCTAGGCCTATTAGCCTTGTTTTCATCCACCTTAAACTTAATAGTTAATTAACTTAATGCCATGTAATAACCAGAATAACCAATCTACAAAATCCAACTGTAGTCGTTATGAAAATCCCATCCCCTGTTAGAAAACCCAACATGAGCTAGATGGTGCAGATGGTGTCACTAGATGGTGCAGGCAGGTAGATTACCTTAAAATAGTAACAAACCAGTAACCAGATCAGAGGTTATATGATCCTAAGCGGTCCAGCAGGTTTTGGCGGGCCATTGAGCTAATGATCACCTTGTAGTAGCTAATGAACAGCTTAGTTCAGATAGCTCTATGTTTCAAAACACAATAGCTGCTGTAACTAGGAACTCTGTAAATTCCCCTTTTTACATAATATAATTTTTGTGGACAATTTTCATATCACAAAACAAATCAGTAAATATAAGCAGCTAATATTAATATTGAAATTCATGCAATACCCTATATTACCCTTTATTTTATCTAGTTTATCTAATATTTATCTAATGATCACATTTCCATTTTTTTAAATTTTCCTCTTTGAAAGTTTGTGTTTTCTGCTGTCTGTGAACTTTCTGATGTGGTATAAACCCATTGTAACATCTGGTAATAGTTATGTAACACTAACTGGTGCAACATGTTGTAATATAATACTTCCATGGGTGAAATTCCCAAGCTGCTGCTGTGTAATATTTCTCTCCCTCACACAAGCACTGGCAAATCTAAATCCGTGTATCCATTTTTTTTCCTTCATTTTTTCTTTTTTCATTTGTGCATCCTATTTTTGTTATCAGTTATCATTTGATGTCTGGCCAGAACAACTGGGAATACACTGATTGCATGGATAGTCCCTCCACTGCGACCCAGAGGTTATGTGCTTCGCTCAAGGGCACAATGGTGATAAAACAGGAATGTGATCTAAACTCACCAGTTTCTAGGACACCCACATTGGAATTGAAACTTGCATTTCCTACGCTAGGAGCAAGACTACCTAAACTTTTCTTAAAGAGCTCACAAACTTAACTTTTTTTAATAATTCTTCATTTTCCCCTCAAGTCCACTTATAATGGTAGTCTATTTGCAGCCCATTTATTTTTCAAGTGCCAGATTAGTTCTTAACTCTCTCAAATGTAACACTAAAAGTTAAAGGTTGGTAAGAATTTTATTTTTTTTTTAATGCTTACCAAGGCTGCATTTATTAGATTCGTTTTTTTTTTTTCATTTATAATTTTTTGAATATTGTAAAAGTAATTTATTCACACATATTTTACCAATTCACATGATCCTTTAGAAGTCCTTTGATGCTCAAGAAACATTTATTATTGTGTGTGTGTAGAAACTGTGATGCATTTTATACCATCATACATGTCTTATTGTCACTTTTGATCAATTTAATGCATCCCTTGGTGAATAAAAGTGTGTTTATTTATTTAGGAAGGGCCCTGAGTGCCACATTCTAAATCAATATAAAAGTATGGTAATAAAAGACCATAAAAACAGTGAACGATTAATAAATATTAGCATTTTGCTTATGAACATCTGCAGCCATAAGGAAAGCACCACAAATAACTTAACACACAGCTTCTTGTTTCTGCTTGTGGTAGGAGGCCTATTATCACATAACTGATTGCAGATATTTCTCACAGCTGGGCTGTTTTTAATGAAGGACCGGTTTAGTGGTTTGATGTAATATTGTGTTACCACATGTGGCCTACATTAGTTGGATAAAACATCTGGGAAATGACGATTCAGTTTTAGATTTACATATGTTGTGAACTATAAGCTTAAGTAAAAAGAAAGTGCTCACTAATTCAGTATTAAGCACACTGTGTTGTTAAAATTGTTCCTGTTTACTTTTAAACTGCGACTCAATTCCCAAAATGCACCATAAACCCCAATGAGCATTAGGTGTTTGCTATATTCAGTCATTATGTCTTCTTCAGTCATTATAAATGAGGAACGAGGCCATATTTCATTGTGCCGCTGTACTATTTAAACAGCTATAATGAAGATGCAAAAGAAATAAATCAAATGACACCAGAAGGATATTAGTCATGGCCTGTGTTACACAGCGAAGCTTTTGATAAATACCAGCTACATTTTAACGTGTGACCTTTTAATTTTGTCACATCGGTAATTGAGTCATGAGTTTACCAATGTTTTGTGAATCAAGACCCTTGTTAAAAATGTTTACAATTTATAAGAATACTAAAATACTAGTATACTATGATTACAATTTTTTCTGGAAATGTATTGGTTGCTAAATTGCTTAAAATGTCTAGGGTTTGGCTTTGTTTTCATACTTCCTGAAGGTTATAATTGAAAAATAGTTTGACCAATAGCATGCAGGCATTGTACACAATCAAACAATTGTGGTGTGTGAGAAGGTGGGATCTACAGAAAACGGTCAAAGCAATGCAAATATACATATGTGTGAGGAATGTATAAATGTCACAGCCACAACCCAGACATTTTAGGCAACTAAGAAATGACTAACATTCACTCACTAACTAACATGGCACATGGTCACTCTTGATTTTTAAATGGTTTTAATTAATGTTTATACACAAAAAGTCCATTTGGAGTTTTCATGTAAGGAATAATTGACGAAGGGGCGAAAAATAATGCACACCCGAGGACTCTTTTGCTAGTTCCAAAACGTCATTGGCAATGGAGACTTGAGCCGTTGATAGCAGACTAATGCAGTTAATAATGAAGTTATTAGAAAGAGAGCGAGAGAGACAGAGAAAGAGAAACAGAGAGAGAGAGAGCTTGTATGAATTAGGCTACCTCTGTGTGTCCCTCAACAGTGTTCTGAAGCACCTTCGCTAAACTATAAGTCTGCTTTAATATGCAGCACTGTTATTACCTCTCTAGTGAGAAATGTCATGTGTAGCCTTTCAGTTGCTACACTAGGCTAACTGATAAAATGGTCAGGGCAGTGCTGACAACACGTTTTTGTGTGAGTGTATAACCCTGGTGTGCGTGTGCAAGGACGTGTGATTATTACAGTTAACTATGCGAAGTGATATGGAACTGTAATGCGGTCAAAAGAGCTGCCTGGAACTACGTTCGCCGTGCATTTTCCTGAAAATAATTGCACGCCTCAGAACGTTTGTCAGCCCCTGTTTAAAAAAGTAAAAAGTATTGCTCGAAAAAAATGAGACTGTAAAAGTGATTTTCCTAAATCAAATAATCTGTACTTAAAACAGATTATTGGAGTATGTTTTGCAAGAAAATACTTTAGAATTTTGTTTAATTCAGTGTGTTTTAACTTCTCCAACCCTGTTCCTGGAGGCACACCAATGCTACACATTTTCCAACAAACGCCTGAATCAACTCATCAGCTTGTTAGTAGAGGCTTCACCCAAAATGTTCCTCCAGGAATAGGGTTGGGACTAGTTGAGACAGGGCAGGGCATAGCCTAAACCAGGATTAGGCTATAGATCAAATAGGACATTAAGAAACATTTATAAAAATGCCTTAGGAAAAAACATTACTGGTGTGCATCTTAAGACAAAAAGAAAGGCACTGACAGAGATTCAAACAGCTCAGATTTTCACTTTAGTCTATGATCTAAGCCTGTGAGGAACGTAATCTGTGAAACAGTTTCTTTGTAGCCTTTTATGGAGGCTCTCTTTGCAATATAATTTCCACCTGGTGGCGCTGTCTCCTTTTCTTCCTCCGGTCGTCCTCCACCAACTAGCCTCAGCATATTTCCATTCCTCTCTCTGCATGTGTTTCCTCTCCAGTGTTTCGCACCTTATTCTCGCTCTCTTTCCCAGCCACTGCATCAGCTCTTTAGACACAACAGAGGTCAAAGGCTGAGTAAACACGATTGAAGAGCAGCCAGGAGGGGCTAATGGCTTGCGGGCCTATACCCCCCCCCCCCTCCTTTTACCTTGTGCACAGTACATTGTATGTGCATCATTCCCATCGTTCTGAATCTGACTCCCTCTCTCTTTAGCTCGCAGTCTCGGCAGTCAGAGGTTAAACCGAGCATTAGCCATCAGCGAATGGCCCGGTTTTTAATCGCTGATTGCACATCATCGCTATCAACATTTAATCATGGCCCCAGTCGCATCCCCGCACGCCCACAGCTGACTTAACAGGCTCTGACACGGAACAATCGCCACACTCAGCTTGTATCTCATCAGCGAGAGAGCCTTGAGATCCAACTCATTAAGGAAAGGGCTAACGAATGCGGGGTGACAGGTGCTTAAAGAGGCTACGTCGTTTAAAAAAAAGTCGCAAGTCGCGAACCGAGTTGGAACTGCCTCATTACGACGCCGGTGCGCGAACGCTTGAGAGGATAAATTAGCAATGTATTCATTATGTTCTCGTGAAAGCGATGTCAAGTCGTCGTGCGCAAGTGTTGAGGCCAGTTGGGTTTCAATTACAGAGAATGCTATGAAGAGTTAATGGGTATTAACACAGAGTACGTGCTGCTAATGAATCAGGCAGCCTTTTGGTGGGCAAGAAATGGCAAACAGTGTCTGACTCAAGCAGCCAACAATTGCCTGCTTCTTCGGAGCGTCGCGAGGCATACAAATGACCCGAGCGGCAGAACGCAATAGTTGATGTCTTTGCAAAGGAATTAGCATATTAATCAAAGAACACAGGGGACTAGTTCTCATTGAAGTAATTGCATTCTCTATGGTGAATGGTTTTAAATTTCATCAAGCTACGTGGCCTGTATTTACAGTAGTGTGCGAGTTCTCAAGGAAACTTGGGTCCTTCACAGCCCAACTTTTGATCATCACAAGAAGGACCCAATTTTCCTTGAGAACTCGCACACTACTGTAACTACAGTCTTCCTGCTACTGTAGGCTAAGGGGCCACAACACTATACCGTTTCATGATATACAACTGAATTTAAAAAAATAATTAAAGAAGGGATTGCAAATTACACATAGGCCACTGTTACTATATTTTTATATATATATATGGTTTCATTTTTAGGTTTTGCGATCAGTCTTAGTTCTTTTAATTTGAGAAAAAAAGGATAAATAAATAGGCCTATATGTATATATATTTGTATCTGATTATTAGGTCCAAATAAGGCACTGGTGTAAAAGAATGCAGAAATCGCATGGCTTGGTTCAGTGAAGTCACGCCTTGTACAGATCATTTGCTTTTAACTGAAAATTCGCTCTCTGGAAATGTCACTCAAAACGTGCATGGCTTTTCTCCGTGTAACACAAAAAGAGTTATTATCAAAATGTCAAAGTTGTTTTCCATACAATGGAAATGGATGGTGATCACTAGCTGTGAAGTTCTGCTCCAATTTTACTTTTTTATTTAAGAAACAACTCCAAAAGTTATATCCTCGCTTTAATATTTCAGAATACTTTTTATCCATTTTAAGGTACAAATTCTTTTAGCTGTCAGGTATGATGCTTTTAAACCCAAAGTCTAAACGGGTCATAATTACGCAGTTAAACTCTTTTCAGTATAAAATATAAATTGACCAGCTGAGTTAAGAGCAGCCTTTGGCAAACTCCCTCAAAAAAATAATGTTCATGACCTGTTTTAAATATTCAAGTCATGTAATTTTTTTTCATTACATGTGTTACAATTGCCTCCGACCTCACAGCCAACAAAAGATCTGTCATTTCAACTTTTGCACAGATACATGAAGTACATGTTCGAAGCTTTTGAGAGCAACTAATCCTTTGATTGACAGGTGATCTGATCAATCAGAATAGAGAATCCGCCATTTTCTCTGACAACAAACCACAGAGACTCTAGATTCGTTAGTAGGTTAACGTCGGTGGACATAAACTTTACAGTATCTTCTGATGATCATTCATGTTTATTCTGTGCTATAAATAGTAGTAAAGATGAAGAGAAGATCGGTTCCTGTGTCGTTTAGACTGAAGTGCTACATCACGCATGGAAGAGACACGAAACTGTATTTATTGTTTCGATCTCTTTAAAATTGTAAACATTTCTGAAATTTTATATCAGAAGTAACGTGCTGTGTCATCATGGCTAACCTAAGGGGGCAGGTCTTTGTGAATTAATTAGATACAATAAAAGTCATATCTATTGTGAGAACATCTGGAGCTTTCACTCTAGTTTGTACTACATTATGTATGATTTATATTATGCAGTCTTCCACACATATTAACAGACGAAAGCCTCTAAAATCATCAAAAGTTTTATTTACCAAAAATACTGCTCTCAAAGTTTAGACAGCAGGCTGATGTTTGACTGTAGAGTCTGACATTTTCACAGTTCAGGAGTTAAACCAGACCTTGCGAAGGTCTCTCAGATGGTAAATCAATAAGCGGATGGCAAACACTTTTTTGGCATTTGGTAATATCCCACAAACTGCAGTATATTACACTAGGATTTCAGAACAACAATAGCTCTAGAGGATATAGAAGAGGCCTCACAGCATGAGATTTGGCTTATAGTTTATTAGACATCACAATGAACCATAAAACATAGAACAAGTTGCTTATGCATATAAAATAATCCCAGTTGGTAAAGTAGTTAGATGCAAAAATTATCATTTGAAATAAAAAGAGTCACAATTCTCCCCTTTGGGCGGTCTATACATGAATTCCTTTTGTCTCAGGCAAAACAAATCTGTCAGGAAAATGGCTCAAAATAAAGTAACAAAGGCACATCTGGCTTGACGATGACAGGGCAGCGCGCAAGCAAACACGCGGCAGATGACTTTGAAAGGGTCTCTGATATGATTTGTGATAATGTAGTATAGACACATGACAAATAAAGTGTGTTTGTTTTGCTGAAGAGTACATTTGATGAATAACAAGAGTTGTTCTGTAACCAAAGGCTAATTTTAGAGGGCCTCTATTTTGTTAAAAAGATTGTTTATTGGAAAATGGAAATCCTGTCTTCATTTATTCGCTCTTATGCTGTACCAGATATGCACGGATGATTTGCTCTGCTGTTTTGTACCACAGCTGAATCATCCAAAATATCTTCTTTTTGTGTTTTGCAGAAGAAAAATGGCAAGTCTGCACATCACAAGGGTGAGCAAGAGATGACAGAAATAACCAATCCATTCCTTTGATTGTCTTTAAAAATTCGAAATGGCATTAAAATGTCAATACTGTTTAAAACTAAACTAGTATGTAATGTACACAACATTTGAAAAAGACATAAAAAAAATACAGAAACTTAAAAACAATGAATGAAATCACAGTTTAAAACACAAAACCCTACAGTGATTGTCTAATACTGCACCATTTTAGCGAATGGCGGTTGCGTGAAGACGGCGTGAGAATAACATAAGCGTACCCCAAATCTCATGCAGCATGCAGACGCACATTCCCTTTATCAGAATCGCTGACGAGACCACAACTCAGCTAAACAGAGACGACAGGTGAAAGATTGTCACGTCATGTCGAGAATAAGCGCTTTGCGAGAATCTGTAATTTTCGGCGATGTCCAACAGGCCAGAAGATCAGGCAGCGAATGTGATCGATGGCTAATCAAGAACAAGGAGGGCTTGTTAATTCGTCTAGGTGAACTGTACCGTCCATTCATCCTTCGATTGATCACTCCGTCTTTGTCATGGGGCCTGTACACCTATTCATCCATTCGCCCATCTAAAAATTGTATGTGCTTTGTGAATGTGCAGGCTTCCGCTCCAGCTGTCCGTTCGTTCCACTTATCACTTCTGTTAGCGAGTCTGTAGTTCGTTGCATCATTACGGTTTGATATGAGTTCTTTGGCACAATTACAACAACGTATTCAGACACTATGACACGATGATCTATCGACAGCTTTAAGTGGATGTGCAAAGATTACATTCAAGAGTGAAAGACATGAACAGTGATGGAATTAGTTGCCATGCCATCCAAGAACCAGCGAGAAGGCCAGTGGGAAAAAAAGAAAAAAGAAAAAGAAGACTACTTCTGCCTCTCATCTGTCTCTTAAAGGAAAAGCTCATCCAAAAAGTAATTCACACTTAAGTCTTTCAGAAGTAGTATGACTTTCTTTGTCCGTGGAACACAAAAGCACGTTTATAGCTGCTCTTTTCCGTACAGTGAAAGCAAACGGTGACCAAAACCGGCAGGATATTCAGTGAATATTAATTAGTAGTACACTTCGGTCAGTAGTAAATCTCCTTTTGTGTTCCACGTAAGAAACTAAACCATTTGGAGTTGGAACAATATAAATGGGTTTTGAGTGAACTGTTCCTTTAAGAAGGAGGCTCTTACAGTTAAATTGACACTATAGGAATAAGAGAGCAATAATGATAATGTTCGGCCAAACATACATGACTGAAACGCTGCGGCCAAGAAGAAATCAGTGATACACAGTGCATTTGAACATTATTAAAAACCACATAGAATCAAAATCATTTTTCTGGCTTTCTTGGAAACTAATATATACATTAGCGGCCACTAGTTTTAACAGAAATCTCTTTATGTTTAGCAAGGCTCCATTTATCTATTTATTTTTCTTAATCAAAAATACAGTAAAAATAGCAATACTGTGAAATATTATTACGATTTTAAATAACTCCAACAGTCTTTAGTGTCATCATATGCTTCAGAAATCATTTTAATATGCTGTTTGCTGCTTAATTATTATTGGTGCTCAATTATTAACAGATTCGTTTTTGTGGAAACCATTACACATTTTCCCCCCCAGGATTATTTCATACTGAATGGCATTTATTCGGGAATACATACTTTTTAAATGAACTTTTAATTATTAGAAACATTATGAACGTTATAAATCTTTAAAATTGTTAATTTATTACAGCAAATTGTTTAAATGTTTTTTTTTCTGCATATTAGAAGACTGAAGTAATGATGCTGAAAATTCCTTTACTTTAAATTGTAATTATATTCCACTATTACTGTTTTACGGCACTAAAATGTTTTTATTGAAAATGTCCCGCCCATAATACAACCAGCCTTGACTAGAAACAATTCATGTGATGTAAAGACTATTGATCTTTTATGTTTTTATCCTTCTAAAATAAAGTATCAATAGGAAAGTCAATACAGGAGAGAACTGTGCTCGTCGAGAGATTTCTCAAGGTCTTTAACATTAATGTTTATCATCAGAAGGCAGAAAATGAAAGCCTTGCCAACCCTCCTGTCACCTTCAACAACCCTATATGCATTTTGTGCTTCTCATGGCCAGAAAACAGGGGAGCGAGGAAAGGTTGCGACAGGTGCCCACTGTTTTTAGGAAAGCAACCAATCATGCCATGCAGATTATACAGTAACAAAATCCACACTTATCAATAAGTGAAACATCAGCATACGACTTTAGTAATACCCGTTAAAAGAAAGTTTCATTTTGCACCCCACTGGTATTTTTGGATTTCTTTGCATTTTCCCTTTTTTTTGTTGTTTTGTTTTATATATTTTTAACGCTTGTTAGACTGGCTATATATATATTATTTCCTTATATTATTTACAGAACTTATTTGGTACTTTTCAAAAACAATGAACACGCCAAACAACCAAAGAAACAAAAATAAGAAAATAATGCGTACATCTGTTTTGTTTTTTTTAGGTGATATAATCGATCAAAATGACATCAAATATAAAATATAAAAATACATTTTTGCTGTATGTAAAATACATTGCATATACCACAAGACTTTTTCCCCTCATCACAGAAGTTAACGCACGAAACCGACGAAAGCTAGAGCTTGAAAGAGCACTACACCGAGATCGCAAAATAAAATAAAAATACAGATCATAAAACATAAGCAACGTTTGACTGTATATGCAGTGTATTTTAAAATACTGAAAGCAATTTTTATATTCAGACCTTTCAGGAAAATTAAATGTTTTCTGACTGTGTTTGCGGTGTATGTTTTTCAGCATAACCAGGATTAAAATATATGTAACATGGTAGCCCAAAAGTGAATAATGACCTATTCTCATGGCTTTGTTTTGCCATTAATTAAGTTTGCTCGATTAAAGAAGTTCTTGTCATACATTATCAAATGTCCAAAATCTGATACGGTCCAAAAGGTATAAACATTTCATGGACTATGCACAAAGCCATGAGAATAGGTTAAAAGGTCAGTTAGCCACGTGTTAAAGAAATGTCCCCAGGCTGTGTGATTTTGGATGTGTTTGTGCCCGAGCCGTGGACGAGAGCCGGCTGTGCTGTAACGGGCGTCAGCGGCTGGGCAGGACGGTGGCAGTGCAAACCGCAGGCACAGCCTACGTCTTTAGACCAGCATGGGATGGGACATGAAACTATCTTCACGGGGTACGTTAGTATAGTCAGCCTCGACGTCGTTCTGGTCAGCTGGTTTGTACGGCGGAAGAGTCTCGTCGGTCGAGTCGTCCTTTTCGGGAGGGTGTCCCGAGCCGTCCCAGACAGTTGGGGTGCCGCCGTTAGCTGGAGGCCCGCTGTTGTCATCATCTAGATCCTAAAGCACACACAAATCAGACAAGTCAATTCAGAGGCCTGTAAATACAGTGAAAAAAGAAGAATAAATAGAAATGTGTGCATATATTTCTATATCATTATTTGTAAATAAATTAATTAAAAAACATTATAAAACATTCATATAACACATTCATATAGTACTATTAAAATAAAGATGTTAAAGTATACATAATTCATATTTATATATATTTTTTACATTAAACAATGTTACTTGATTCATATAAATTCATTATATATATTAGTTATTAATATCATAACATTTTAAACAAATGTCACATCAAGTTAAATCTTAAAAACATTTATAAATAAATATACTAAAATATGTTAGTAATACTGAGATAAAATATATTGTATAATATATTTTAATAACAACAGTAATAATAAATTGTTAATAATGAAAGTAAAAAAAGTAAGAAATGTTAATAAGTTGTTATTATTTTATATAAATAATGCTGCATTAGTTGGAATCTGTAAAGTATGATACATAATTTATATATATATATATAATTATATGATAACATTAATGTAACAATATTAAACTTAATATTGTACATAATTCATATTTAACAAATGTTTAATAATACTAAAATGTAATACTAAACAATATTCGTATTTATTAATAATGTGAATAAATACACTTCGCATGAGTTCGAATCTGTAGGATAAATACTTCATATTTATAATTTATGATTCACATTTATATAAAAAAAAATACTAAAATATATTAGTAATTCTGAGATAAAATATATTTTAATATATAATGCTAAAATATATTTTACAATGGTTTTTATAAATAAATAATGTTGCAATAGTTGGAATCTGTAAAGTGTAAAAGTATGATAAATAATATTTATAAATACAAAATTAAATATATTTAAATATGATAACATTAATGTAATAATATCAAACTTAATATACGTAATCAATATATAATAAATATATGTTTATTGATAATAAAATATAATAATATTAAACAAGATTCACATTCATAAATAATGTTGCATTTGTTCAAATCTGTAGAGTGTAAACTTATTTTACATATAAATATAACTTATATTAGAAAATAATGAATGCACAAATTAAAACCAATGAATCCGATTCCTGGTGAAATGATTTCCGACAGCTCCTCTGATCATAACAGCAGTGATGTAGTTTTGTCACGGCACACACGTCCGGTTCAGACACATGTAACAAGCTGCACGTACACACATTCACAATTCATTACAATCACTGAGCTGCTACTAATGCTAATTTAATAGTTCCTCAATCGGCCATTAAGCATCAGTATAATAGCTGGAGAACAGAAGCGCACATTCTTATTTATTACAGTTAATTGATACCGAATGAAGATTCAGCAGATAAAACGGTTTGATAGAACACTTCACCTCCTGACTCGCAGTGAGCCCAAATTTAATTTAAAAGTGCTAATATAGTGTGATGGTTATCTTGTGTGTGTGTGTGTGTGTGTGTATCGCTGTCTGAGCGATGAAGCAAAAGTTGGTTTCTAATTATGTTAGGGAAATGTTCTTTTTTATTTCTCAGTTATGAGGTGATGCCAGTTTCAGGCCCGGTCATTTAACCTTTTTATAAACGTCTGGACAAAGAAAAGGCTTTATTTTTCTTAGTAATGTTCTTATAAAGAAAGCAATTTCAATACCACAGATTTAATAACAGTTATTCAAGCCAATTTCTCAGCCTTTAGCTGGACTATCAGGGATGGAATGGAAATTATTTACCTTTAAAATTCTAGAATGTAACGTGATATTTTTAAAAACACATTAATTTTTCTTGAAGAATTAACCATAAATGTGTTCTCATAATATATAGAACATATAATATTTTTGTAGGTTTATATGTAATGAGAACAATATTAACATAAAAACCTTTTATCATTTATTTTGTATTTAATAGTATAATATTATAATTTAATAATATTTTATATAATATTTTAATATTTTATAATATAAAAAATATGTTTTAAATACAACTATAATACAATATTTTAATACTAAATAACTCATTCTTATTTATAAATAAATATGATAATATGATTACGCACAATTCATATTCATAAATATATATACATATATATATAAACAAAACATTTGAATAATATTAAATATGACTATTTATAAATACCTATAAATAAATGTATATTTACATTTATGTTACATATGATATACATAATTTATATGATAAATAATATTGAACTTGTTATTGTGTGAACTATGTCCATTTCCAGCACAATATAGAAAAATCTGTATAATATGTCTGTATAAATATTCCTCATTACTTATCAGGGGAACAATAATCGTGATTAATGACACACAAGCACACAATAATTCCTCTTTTGTTGAAATCAAATCAAATTCTTCTCGCATTCCAGCTCAACTTCCTTTTGGGGTGTGGCCAGCTCAATTTAAATACACAAATTAAACAGCCAATTCTTAAATGCTCAATAATGCCCGCCGCTGCAAGCTAAATCACCTAAAACAATAAATGCAGGCACTTATCGAAAGCCCAAACTGAGTCCCCTGGGGATTTGATCACAAAGGTACGTGTCTCAGTCTGGCCTTCAAACACAGACCCGCTGTAGTAATTGGCTTTACGGTTATCATTGTTGATGAAATAACCAGCTCATCATATTAATCCACATAAAAGACCCTTTGGCAGTGTTAGCACATGCCACACATCCCTATGAGTCACTAGATTTCCGCATATAACCGCCTGCTGCAAGACGGGGGTCTCTACCACCCACTGTGATATCAGCACACAGTTATATGAGAGTGGATGTGAGATATAAGGATATAACGGCATGGCTGCGATTTGGTCGTAGGTGATCACAGCATGCCGATATAGACATATCTCATGTGATATAACATTTATACAACAGTTTGACGTCACGTGTGTAAATACATAAAGGAGTGCCTTTAAAGGCCATCTTTTGCACCATGGGTAATTCTAAAGTTAAGAGTTTAACAGCTGAGCCCAAGCCTCGTTACTATTTCCTACTCTGTTGAGTTGCCTCATTGAAAGCTTATTGTATTACTTTATGAAAAGCAGTGTGTTATTATAAGAAAGAGATTGATTGAGCGATCGTGATTCCCTGTAATAAACTCGGTGCATTGTGGGCAAGGGGCTTTAGCTATTTATAGGAAGTGACGCACGACCTGTTTGCAAACATCATTTAGTATTTTTAAATGTAAAAATCTTTCCTGCTGACTCATAAATACAGTTTCTTTCTCCCAAGTTGTATATATAACGCTTGTTAGATCGAAAGATTTCATCAAATTTGTCCTAAAACCATAATGTGTTATTGTCCTTTGACAACTTTAACTTTTTGTTTTACTTCAGATGTTTACTACTGTATATGACACTGGTAAATTAAAGGGCACCTATCCAATTTATGGACATAAATGCGTGTCGGCAGTGTGTTCACGCAACCACCTTTCAATGATAAAAATCCACCCACTTTTTTTGATGCCTTTTAAACCAAGTTTACAACTAAGTGCACAGCCCTGTAAACTTAACCATACAGTCTGACTTCATGATAATAACATTATTACATTTGTTACCATTGTTAGCATTACTGTGCCTGCTGCAGCTGTGGTGAAGAAGCAAAGTTCATTGATTGTTCCACTGGAATGATAGCTCACATTGGCCTAAAAAATCCCAACTTTTCATTTTTCGTCATTCTTACACGATGTAGCCACAGAAGAGTCAAGTTTTAAATAGGAAAATATCAAAACAGGTCACTTTTGAGCGAGATGCTAACGGTCTAATCCGATTCAATGATCTATGCTAAGCTACAGTTAAAAGTGCTATCTCCAGACCCACAGATCGGCTGAATAGATACAAAAACAGTCAAACTGGACTGTGTAACTGTTGGAAAGTGAGCCTAATTTATGTATTTTTTTTAAAATGGCGTGTTCCTTTGAGTATTTTGTAACTGATCAGCGCCGTGCTTGAGAGACTAGTCTGCTCCATTCATGAGGCTCGGCCAATTGATCCAAGCTCTGTAACATTACGTTGTTTCGCCCAACTTTCAGTGCATTTGACTTCCCATACTGTATGTACAGCTAAACACCGGTTCTCTCACTCTCAGTTATGTTGCTTCTACTGTCTGTTTATTGCTGTAGATCTGCACTGCAGAGAGACGTATATGTGATGGATATATATGCTCCAAAACAGCTATTTATTTTTAGACACACCCCAATAACGGCATTTTCCAGGTGAACGTTCTAATTCGATCTTAGATTTCAAGATACTTTAAAAAATATTTTTAATTCAAAGATTTAATATTTAATATATAGATTAACCATTTCATCTTTTAAAATGCTTTTACTTACTACAGCAATAATAAGAGACCAACCTTACAGGAACAGGATTCACAGCTCTTCAAAGTAATGTTTACTCAGCATTGCACATCAAAGTTTGGGAGGGGGGATCTTACTGTGACAGGCTCGGCAGAGTTGGTTTCATAGTAGCTTGTCTGGTAGTTGCTGAGCGGTTGAGTTTCTGTGATAGTTGTGGTCTTGTCCTGTGGTTTATTCAGCTGTAGAGAAATGATTTCAACATGCATACTTTAGGAGTTGGTCATGGATCATAAGAACATTTCTTGACTTTTTTTGTGATTTACTCATCCTCAAGTCATACCGTAGACTTTGTATCTTCTGCAGGTTGAGGAACTGACAGAAATATCAATTGTTTTACTACCAGCTTTTTAAAATAAACAAATTCTTTTCTGCTGACCATCTTTTTTTTTTTTTTTTTTTTTTGAGGGAGGGGGCACAACAATAGTATTCTGCTTAGGGCACCCGTTTGGCCAGCAGCGGGCCCTGATTTTAATATATAATAAAACAAAATTATATCTGTGATGGAAAGCTGAATTTTCAGCATAATTACTCCAGTTATCATGGTCACATGATCCTTCAGAAATCTTTCTAATATCATTTTGCTGCCAAAAATGTATTATTATGGTATTATTATCATTAGTGACAAAAACAGTTTTGCAGATTAATATTTGTGTAAACAGTAACATTCTTTTAGAATTTTTAAAGAATAGAACGTTGAAAAGAATGATCATTGTAAACTTTACAAATATCTTAACTCTCTTTTAATCAATTCAATGCATTCTTGCTGAATAAAAGAAGTCATTTAAAAATATTTTGGATGCTTGCGCATGACCATATTTAGGGAAGAATGTAATCAAAGAGTTTATATCTTGTCAAAAGCGGTATTTGGAGTGAAATAACCACATATTTTACTGCAGTTGCTATCTTCAGCAAAAATCTCAAAAGATCTCATAATCACATATTTTAGGGGTGCTGACAGCTGAATTAATCACAGAGATGAAGGATGTCTATGATGTACGCTTTCATTTGCCTATGCATGCACACACACACACACACAAACAAACATGTATGCACACACAAATTTAGCTCCACCCACATGTTCTACATTAAGCTTCAATCAATACACATTACCCCCATGTTAACCCTTTCTTTCTTGACTGTGTCCTGAGGGCAGCATTAGGAATTCTCATTCTCTTCGCTCCGCTTGTACTTCACAATACAAATTTGTTTCAAATGCAGTCCAGTACCAACCGAGCGAACAGGAAATAATCATTAGCCAAAGAAAAATGCAATTATCCTATTCTGAGCAATAGGAATTTCCTCCCCATCCCAGAGCTAAGCTTGTTCTTCAAAGGTTTGAATTCAAAGATCTATTTTATGGTGGTTTATGCATATGTGCCTTTTCACCAGCTCTGTTTTAATTGCGGCGTGTAGCCTGGAGAATTGTAAGTAATCTCAACATTGTATAATGAAGAAAGCTCAATACGTTGGAGTTGAAAGAGAATGTCAGATGTGAGCGCTGAGAGGTGACTGCTGCAGAAAAGTCCGCTCACCATTTCTGTCGAGCTGCCAGACTTCATCGGAGGAGGCGGCTTGTGTTTGGGGGGGCCTCTGGAAAGGAGATGCAACGAGATGTTTAGCTGAAACCGTGGTGTGCATGCATGCTATACCGTGAATGCACCAATTAAGATGCATTGAGAATGAAAGGCACAAAAATAGCTTGGATGTTCCAGCCAGGAGAGACAGAGAGAGCAGAAAATGGATGTTTGACATGAATGTGTGATGAATGTTGTTCACACTCACTCTCCGTTCTCCACGCTCTGCCGGCGTTTGTGGTACATGGCCACACCAGCGCCGATCAAACACAGGATGATTATGGCTGCAATGATTCCCCCGACCACTGGCCCCGCGCTGCTGGTTGGTGGTGGTGGTAGAGGTTGATCTGAAACAAGCAAGAGAGCATCAGACATAGTTCCATAAGACAAACTATGAAAATTAGGATGAATGGATAGATAGATACAGCAACAGGGAAAACAAAAAATTGAATGATAGAACAGTAGAAAGATAGATAAAAATACAAAACAATAGAGACATATATACACAATAGATAGATAGATAGATAGATCAAACAGACTCATAGAATGAACAAACAATAGACAGATAGACTTGTTTATCTCATCTGATTATATTTATTTCAGGCATCATCAGACCCTCACAGAGAACTTCACAGAGATATTCTGAACCCCAGTGTTTATTTAGCTTAATTACTTTTTTTTCCCAGCCACCAATAAGACTCTAGTACTCTCAGCCTCATTTAACATTTTACTATACGTAAACATGCAGAATAAAATCCAAATAAAATGTGCATATTCCTCCTGCGTCTGGACACAGCCGTCTGTTCACAGTGATTACACGTATAAAGATGTCGAGCGGGTCACACAGCTGCTGGTCAGCATCACACGGATCATTTCAGAAGCACGGTTCGATCCGCTTTTGCAGCATTTGGTTTCCCAAACAGCTGGTAACTACATAAAACAGGATGTGTGACTATGACCAAGGATTACTGTAATAGGTTTATGTTGTTTGACATGCAGAGGCAGCGGATTTTAACATTTCTAAAATAAATACATATGAAATCAAGCGTTCCTGCTCTTATCGCTCACCAATGGAGGCAAACGTGCTCTCATGATTCATACACAGGCATTTAGATGTGTTCACCGAACGCCAATGAGGATTTTAGTCCCGATCTCACTGTATAGAAATATAAAATATGAATTCTGAATCTGAATTGAAATGCATTGTTGGTTACTACAGAAACGGAATTTGAATTATGGAAGGAGACATAATGAACTGCAGTTCAAGCTTGAATCCAAGTATAGTAAAATAAATTCACCAGTAAATCATAAAACAATCTAGAAAAGTTTTTCAAGACACACACATACAGTGGGTACAAAAAATATTCAGACCCCCTTAAATTTTCTCTCTTTGTTATATTGCAGCCATTTGCTCATTGATGTACACACAGCATCAAATATTGACAGAAAAACACAGAATTGTTGACATTTGTGCAGATTTATAAAAAAAGAAAAACTGAAAACATTCTGAACACCTTTTGATCTAATACAGCCAGTCTTTTTGGGAAAGATGCAACAAGTTTTTCACACCTGGATTTGGGGATCCCCTGCCATTCCTCCTTGCAGATCCTCTCCAGTTCTGTCAGGTTGGATGGTAAACGTTGGCTGACAGACATTTTTAGGTCTCTCCAGAGATGCTCAGTTGGGTTTAAGTCAGGGCTCTGGCTGGGCCATTCAAGAACAGTCACAGAGTTGTTGTGAAGCCACTCCTTCATTATTTTAGCTGTGTGCTTAGGGTCATTGTCTTGTTGGAAGGTAAACCTTCGGCCCAGTCTGAGATCCTGAGCACTCTGGAGAAGGTTTTGGTCCAGGATATCCTAGTTACAACCAGTCATCCTGTCCCTGCAGCTAAAAAATACCCCACAGCATGATGCTGCCAGCACCATGCTTCACTGTTGGGACTGTATTGGACAGGTGATGAGCTGTGCCTGGTTTTCTCCACACATACCGCTTAGAATTAAGGCCAAACAGTTCTATCTTGGTCTCCTCAGACCAGAGAATCTTATTTCTTACCAACTTGGAGACCTTCAGGTGTTTTTTTTAGCAAACTCCATGCAGGCTTTCATGTGTCTTGCTCTTTCTAGGCAGTTCCTTTGACCTCATGATTCTTATTTGCTCTGACGTGCATTGTGAGCTGTAAGGTCTTATATAGGTGTGTGGCTTTCCTAATCAAGTCCAATCAGTATCATCAAACACAGCTGGACTCAACTTAAGGTGTAGAACCATCTCAAAGATGATCAGAAAGAATGAACAGCACATGAGTTAAATATATGAGTGTCACAGCACTCCTCACAGTCCTGAATACTTAGGACCATGTGATATTTCAGTTTTTCTTCTTTAATAAATCTGCAAAATTGTCAACAATTCAATTGAATTGACAACAATGTATTTTTCTCTCAATATGGGGTGTTGTGTGTACACTGAGGAAATATTTTATATATAAAATTAACTACAGAATCTTGGTTGAAAGTTTTATAGTCCTTGAGAATAAAATATGAATTCAGTGCTGACTTAGGCTGGTAAAGATTGATTTGAAACGATAAGCAAAAGACACAAAAAATAATCATTGTGGGGTTTTTTGGTTCTCTACATGTGCAAAACTCTTGAGTGAAATGCGAGAATGAAACCTTGATTTACACTGCAAAACCTAACAAGTTTTCCCCATCTGTTCGTATTTTATTTAAGTCATGGTCAGGCCCACACAGTGCAAAAAAAAATTTTTAGCCTAGGTTTTTTTCTCTTGTTTCTAGCCAAAATATCTAAAAATTCTTAAATCAAGAAGGACCAAGAAAAGTTTTTTTTTTGCAGGGCTCAAGAGAACTTTACAGAACTGTTCCATCATGAATCGAGTTAGAAAATATATATGTGACACTAACATTCAAATATACCAGTTTTCAAATGTCACAACCTGTTTAAAATGGTTTCAATTTACATAATATTCCTCAAGTAATAATACAAAAACTAGGCTTTATTAATATGTGTGAACAGTTGGAGTTTTACTCCCTCTAGTGTTCATTTCAACTGGAAATTGCAATGATTTCTATGTATAAGTAAGTTATGTAGATAGAGGAACGTATTTCCAATGAGTCTAGGTTGAGACAGACAGTTATCTTCTGTGAAAGGACACCTTACTTCTACCTGTGCTGAACTGCCGTTATTTTAATCCCAATTCAACTTCCTGTGGAATGCGGCCATTTCAATTAAAATTCCAACTGATGAGTTGAAGTTTTGATTATTCCCCAACTCTAGTCTGGATGTAGGTCAGATGACCACACGCCAGATACCAGCTGCACTTCATTTAAAACCACATTTGAAAGTGTCCCAAATTGGATGTGGAAAGAGATATTATCAGGATTTTTTTTCCTGTTCAAAAGCCATTGTGATGTCCACCATTAGCGCCCCGGACCAGTAAACCCCTTTGAAAACTTATATACCACTCCTTATCTTTGCCTTTGCAGTTAGACATTTAAAGCTGGAGTGATAAGACTCTTTGTAGTGCGGCTCGGTTTGATGAGGTACTCACAGGCAAAGCTTGCTAAGACTTGCTGCTGGGGTGGGTATGCTAAAATTAGTAAGTCCCACTGCTCTCAGAGCGACTGATGAGACAGAAGGGAAGAGAGAGAGAGAGAGGAGCGAGTGAGACGGCGAAAGATAGATGATGAGAACTGCCATCTCTAAACCTTTTTATTGAAACTTTGTCCGTTGTGGTGCCAATAAAATGCTCTTGAAATGAGGTATGACGATTGGGAGTGATAAGAAAAGACAGGAAGATTGAGTGCGTTTGGATGGAGATGACGGTGCAGTACCGCTGCTGTCCACCAGGGCTGCCATTTCTAATGCACTTTGATCTGCAAAGTCACAATGGTGATCTTTCTGTGAATTTCAGCTTATTTTGGAGGGATCAGATTAACTCTGTTTCCAGTGCTTGTAAAGAAACAGATGTGCTCGTCACACACACGCACACTTCAACATGTAGTCAACGCATACATTTCTAATATAAAACAGATTCTTGATGAAACCGGGCAGCGAGCCACGGTAATGCACAAAAGCTCTCACAGAGAGAACGCGAAGGGGGGTGAAAAACAATATTGGACACTCTTAAAAACACCAGTATTTCAACAGCAGCATTGAGCTACAGAGATCAGACGAACAAACGAAAAAACATACTCTTTATTTGATAAAAGCTGATAGCCACGCAGCATGAGACCACCAGCAATCGTTTTTTACTGCGCTGTGTTAAACAAGAGCATTTGTTATCAGTGTTCTAGCGAGGGTTTTGCTCGGTGTGTGTGCATATATCAGTGGGGTTTACTGCGTAGATCAGGCAACCTAAAACAAATCTAAACAAAGAGCTGTTGTGTATCGTGCAATCCTGAAAATATATTGCAATCAGCTGCACGCTGTTCCTCAAGTCGTCTGCTTACGTCTTAGACTAGATACTAATTTATCTTGCATGTCTCCTCTGCTGGTTGGTTCTTACGTTTGCAGTGCATTTATTTGGCCTGGGTAAATTTTAGGCCGTAGCTTGCGCTGTGCGGCTTGTTTGTTGAATATCTCAGCATACGACTTACAATTAAATGAGATACATTTAGGGCTGGAAGAGAAAATGAAAATCCTTGAAATTCTATTAGAATGACGACTTTAGGAAGACAAGACAAAAAACAAATAAAGAGGGGGGAAAAAAGTGCAAGCACTGAATTTGACTTGCAATTTAATGTGAAATATTTACATCCGTATTGGAATTTTATGTTTTTGCTGTCCTACTTTTTTGTGTCTGAGTAGAGTCTCCCAACAAACCATAAAATACTGAACATGAAGGAGCTTCAGAAATCCCTGAGTATATCTTTGGTATTGCAATCTTGTTAAAATACGAGATAGATAAATGAAACAAATAAAATGATAGAGACAACAAAATACAGGCAGAACTTAACAAAAATCAACAGACAAAGAGAGAGAGGGAGGGAAGGATGGGTGGATGGAGAGACAGAGAAAGACGGACAGACGGATATAGATAGACAAAAAGATAGAAGGAATGAACGAATCACAGATACAAACAGTCAGATGAAAGAGAGACTGACAAAAACCGGGATAGATGGATAGATCAACAGATAGAGACTAAATTAAAGACACAGCGAATAAATGAATGATAGATACAGATAGACAGATGACAGAAATGGAAACGGATGGATTGAGAATGATACGAAAGGAAAGGACAGGACAGGATGTGACATGTGGCCAGGTATGGTTTCCCATACTAGGAATTTGTGCTCTGCGTTTAACCCATCCAAGTGCACACACACAGCAGTGAGAAGTGATCAACCACACACACACACACACACCGTGAACACACACCCGGAGCAGTGGGCAGCCCGGGGAGCAGTGGGGGGACTGGGTGCCCCCCAGTCTATAGATGATAGATACAGACAGATGATAGAAAGACATAAGACAGAATGACAGACGGATGGACGGATGGATGGATGGATCAAGAATGATAGATGATAAATAGACAGAATGACAGACAAATGGATGGATAGATAGACAAAAAGACAGATGATAGAAAAAGACAGACAAAACAACATGGGTAGATGGATAGATAGAGACAAAAATTAAAGACACAATGAATAAATGAATGATAGATACAGACAGACAGAAGACAGAAAGATGGAAGGATGGATTGAGAAGGGCAAAATGATAGATAATAGATACAAACAGATGATAAAAAGACAGACAAAGCGACAGACAAATGGATGGATATAAAGACAAAATGATAGATACAATGAACAAATGATAGACAGATGAAAAGACAGACGGATGGATGGGTGGATGAGGGAAAGGCAAAATGATAGACAGACAGATAGATAGCTCGATATATGAGTGCTGATGTTGAGTTGTATCTCTAGCTGCTGTTTTTACTCAGTCTCTAAAAAGCGTCTTGTAATTAACAGGGAGCTGTGAGGGTGGGGGCGGAGCTTCGGAAATCCTTGACTGAATAATCCCTATTACAATTTTACAAGAATGAAGAAAATAGACTGCCACCAGCAAATTACTGCCGAAAGCGCCGCTCCTGCTGATGCGCTCGCGTCTGTTTGAGAGCAACTTCTTAAAAGTCACTGAGTGCATCATCCATATTGCAATTTTATTAGAACGAATTCTGAGGAAAACAAACTAGACCGTGACCAGCAATAAACCACAATTTCTTATGAATCCATTATTATAAGAGACGGAGAAGATGAATAAAGCGAGACAATGGAATGACAAAAAGAAATAAGACGGGCAGACTTTTTAAAAGGAACGCAGCGCGAGAGCGAACTACATCTCTGCCTCGCTGGAACACGCCATCTACTAAACTGTCCCTTCCCTTCCTACGTCTCTCCGATATCTCAAAAACTTTCAACACCTTTATGCTTCTGCTACACAGCCTTTTCCTAGCGATGTCAGCGAGGCCGGCGATCCCTGCTTGTGTAGGAAGAAATTAAAACACACACACAAGTGTAAGAGGTGGGTGGACGTTTTGGAGGGACTGACAAAAGACTCATTGTTGAAATAATAATAATTATCAGCAGCAGCTTGACTTCTGATTCATCCCATTATCGCCCATATTCTTTCAGCATTCCACCACTATACTTAGCCGCCAGACTTAGAAAGAGAGAGAGAGAATTAGAGAGGGAGAGAGGTTGTGCTGAGCTGCCCTTAAAAGCTTTATAAAGATCATGATAATTGAGACGTGCAGTCTGAAATCTGTCCACATGCAGAAAAACAGCCCTGCTCAGTCCACTGCGGCCGCTTCTTAATGCCACAAAGAGGATTACATGTATACACACACACACACACACACACAGTGTTTTTGCTAACCCCTGCTCCTATTTTGGTGACCTGCTAGATTTCTGCCTTGGCCTCATCTTCACTTTACACCAATCCAATTTGCATCCTCATCTGTGATTTGTTGCCGCGCTTATAGATAATGTTTTGATTGGCTGTGGGGTTTGTGACTGGCTCTGCTGTATATAAACAAATATAAGCAAATAAGCTATAATGAAAGTGAACGAAAATGCACTGCCATACTGTTCACCAAGGCTGCATTTATTTGGCCAAAAAATACGGTAAAAATTGTGACACTTTACAGTAAGCATATTGGCTAATGCATTAACTATAACATTTTAAATAAAATATATTAAAGTAAATACATTTTTGTTTACATAATCTGTGTGTTTACTTATTATGTATATATAAATAGAAACACATGCATGTATATATTCATTAAAGACGTTATGTTAAATATATATATATATATATATATATATATAATACAAAAGTGAGTAATGTAAATACATGCAAATATTTTCCAAAATACAGTATGTGTATGTCTATATATATATATATATATATATATATATTATATACATACAATAAATATACACAGTACACACACACACACACACACATATATATATATATATATAAAATGTAAAAAAAATATTTATTTTGGATGCCATTAATCATTCATCTTTATATAGCACTATTAAAAATACAACTGATCATGTTAGCTCAGGCTGTTTGATATTAACAGATACAACTTTGAATAATAATAAAATTAGAACAAATAGAACAAAAGCTTTAGAATTATTTTTCATGGTAAATGTATGTTTTCAACAAATATAGTTAATTAATGGTATATAAACTTACCTGTAAAGTGCTACTGAAAAACTGAACTATAGTAAAATATCACATATTAGAAAGCAAGTTAATACTAGACATGTATTATAGTTACTTTATTAATATTTATTCATATTAAAGTTAACAGTGCTGTTAGGTATTTTGCTATTTCTTTAAATGTCTGTTTTGTTTTCATTCATTTCTATTTAAGTTTTAGTTTTTTTTAACGTTGAAATTAAATATGTTTTATTTTCTTTCATTTAAAGTTTAAAGAAACACACAAGTTTCGTGCTACTCGTTTTAGTTCACTTGTTGAACGCTTAGTGCGATATATCTGTGATATTTGTTTTTCAGGACTTTTTGCTAAATAAAAACGTACAAAAAACTATTTATTTGAAATTTAAATATTTTGTTACATTATAAATGTCTTTACTGTCCCCTTTGATCAATTTAATGCCGAATACAAATATTAATTTCTAAAAAAAAATCAACTATCAACTATTGCCAGGTAGTTTAAGTGGCCAAACTGTTTTTTACTTTACTAAGTTTAGTACTCCTATTTCCATTCGAACCTGCACATGAAATGACATACATCCTTTGGTAATAATTACTTATATTGTTTGAAAACCTAATCCAATCCCTTACATGTCTAAAACATTTTCTTTCCCTCACTCTCTGACAGCAAGTCAAGGAACAGTCTTTTCTGAAGAGCAGCAAATTCTGCAAAAACCGTTTGTTCAATTCGCTCCATATTTGATCCATCTGCCAGCCCTACTCAACGGATTAAAGGCATGTCTATCATGCAATGTCTCTGCAAAACTCCCTCCGTCACTCTTTCTCACACACGTAAATGTGTTTCTTTCTGTTCAAATAAAACAGTAGGATTGATTTTTTCCCCATTATAGCCTGGGTGAAGTGAACTAACTGAATAGGGGGAAAAACCCTGGTTTTTCAGGCACAGGAGAGAACAATTCCAAGCTGAAGTCAGTTTGATACAGGCCAATCACTGGGGATTGCTGTCATTGAGTTGCCTGAATTAAAGGCATGTTGTAGAAGAATGAATTCAAGCATAGCTCGTTCAAAACCATTGCAGCCAAAAATACGCTTTGTCTCACAAGGTCTAATGTGTTCGAGGAATTCAGAAGATCAGAACCATACAGTAGACTGCTTTTGTACTGCTCAGATGACCTTGTGTGAGTCAAGGTGTTTTCTCCTAATATCTAACATACCAACAATAATGGGTGGAAAGAATTTGCTTAATTGATAATTTTCTGCTTTTGGCTTTAGTACAATGACATATTAAGGCCAAATATTTAGTAAAAAAAAACAAAAAAACGGCATGTTACTTTAATATCACACTTACTATTTCACACTCAAATAAATACACTGAAAAAACAGTGGAATTTAAATTTTAGGTCACAGTTATGAAAAATGTATAATCATTTTGAGACTTCCTAAAGATTATATTTAACGATCTGGTGCTCTTCAGTAAGTCGTGCCCTAATGGATAAGGAGTTGGACTTGTAACCTAAAGGTTGTGGGTTTGAGTCCCAGGTCTGGCAGGGACTGTAACCAGCGCTCTGACTGAGGTGAGACCCTTGAGCAAGGCACCGATCTCCCAACTGTTCTCCGGGCGCCGATGCCCACTGCTCCGTTGTGCACGTTGGATGGATTAAATGCAGAGCACGAATTCCATGTATGGGTCACCATACCTGGCCACAAGTCACTTCACTTTCACTTTTTTGTAACTACGACTTTTCCCTCAATACATTTGCTTCTAATGAATAGTTAGTGTGGTAGTTGTTAAGTTTAGGTATTGGGTAGGATTAGGGATGTACATGTGCTCATATAGCACTAATAAATGGCTAAAATTCTAGTAATATGCATGCTAAAAAGCAATTAACATGTGTAACCTCAAAATATAGTGTTACCATACTAAAATTAACTTGCCATGTGCAGACTACTAAAGGGTTAACAGTGAAAGTAACCTTTTATTTTTAGCAATTTTTATTATTGAAATTTACTAGCAATTACTGAAAGAAATGTGTTTTTTGGTGTAGGTCTTTGTGCATGCAAAATATACTATTTTGTATATTTGCTTTCCTTCCATGGGGATCATTATATTTGTGCATCTTTGGCATCAAAAAAGTAAAGCCCTCAGGTTTTGGTCACAGCGACTTGAATCATTTATTTTAAACAGTTTTCAGACTGATTTAACATAATATTATACCTGGCTTTGTCTTTGCCTCCTGTGTGTGTGTGTTTGTATGTTAGGGTCCGTCTCAGCGGTGGGAGTAGTGTGATAGTGTCTTACCTCCCTTATGGAGTGGTTACCTGGATACTGCATGCATAAATAATTTAGCCTGAGACAAGTGAGTAAGAGTGTGTGTGGCTGCCTGGGCTCATGTGGTGTTACAAAACACCTGCGTGGTTGGGAGCAAAACAGGTTTTTTTCCCTTTTTTGCCATGAATTCATAAAACAAACCATCCTTGACTAGCACTTAGGTTCTCGTCTCGTATATGATGTGATTTCTATAGGAGAAGCCAATGCTACTTCACAATAAAGTGCTACTTGGTGCACAATAAAGACAACAAAAATCTATAGACTAACAGCAGAGTCATTTCTAGGGACCAGTGCTGTCAGGATTTTTATTTAAGTATAGCAAATATATACTGTACGTATACCAACAACAGTACGATTTTATTAAATAAACTCGTACTCAGAGTAGAATTCAAAAATCGTGACTATTCAGGTCAAATAAAATGGACCTATTAAGCCTTTATAATGGAGTTTTTATCATTCCCTGAGTGCCTCATAGACTATAATTGAAGATCCCTTATTCAAAGAGCAGGAATATGAATATATCTTACACCTAAGCAACATTCCTTGCATTGACTATTTCAAAGTGAAGATAAATATATATAATTTTTTGGTATCTGGAGTGTGTACTGGTGTTCGTAGCTAATCGTGTTCTGCTGAGTTTATAAGATGAAGCCACAGCCACCCTGAGAGCAGACGCGTGTTAACATCACAAGTGTTGAGAAAGCGTCAAAACAAGATGCTCGGTGCCTTGAGGTGTTTTCTGTATTGACAGTATGAGTGTACAGTGCTGTCTGGAGTAAGTGCTGTGTGCGTTTGTCTCCAGACTCTCGCATCATTCTGAGTCTACGTTAATCTTCTCTGATCCTGACCGCGCGCATTTAAACAGTCTCCGGATTACTGCGCATGACAGCGAGACGTCTGTCTGTCTGCCTCTGTCTGCCTGCCTGTGTTTCTCGTTGCTGTAAAGACTTAAGCAGCATGACAAATCAAATATTAAAAGTGTTTGAAATGGAGCAACATGGCGAATGTTGCAATGACTTTAATGCAACCATTAAGTTTTCTAAAGCACGTCTCAAATTAGATTAGTTTAGAAAGGTTGGAACTCATTCAGCACCCTTTTAGTGAATCGATTTGTTTACACACACACACACACACACTCATCCCTATATTAGTGCTGTCAAATGATTAATCAAAATTAGTTGCATTCAAAATGCATTACTTGAATTAGTTGCATTCAATTTTTTGTTTGCACAATGTAAGTGTGTGTTCTGTATATATTTGTCGTACATACAGTATATATTTAGAAAATATTTACATGTCTGTATTTATATTTATATATTTATATCTATATTTATATAAATATTTGTAATATATAAACAACATTTTTCTCTCTCACACACACACACACACATATATATATATATATATATATATAATGTTACATGATTTATGTTTGCGTATATTTTAAATGTCAAGGACAAATAAATTAATAAATAAACTCAAATATGAGTCATTATGTGCCTCAGAAAACCTGGTGTTGTATTCTTGAATGAATTATTGTTTTTGAATGGATTGCCATTTTTCCATAATCATTTTGTGTTGTTTTTCCCCACAATTTCTGAGAAATGAAAACGGAATTGTAAGATACAAATTCAGAATTACAAGATATTACAAGAATTTCATTCATTTCATTTCATTTCATTCACATAAATCAGCAATTCTGAGAAAGAAAGAAATCAGAATTATGACTGTAAATCACAATTTTCCCAAGTCCCAATTTTCTTTCTTCATTTAAAAAACAAAAAACAAACTGAATTGCGATATAAATTGTGAGGTATAATTCAAGTTTAAAATCCCTTACAGGAGTCATACAAACCCAGTTTTCCACAAGCTAATATGATTCTTTAGGGTCTTAATGGAAATTTGTAATATAGTTTGTTTTAAAATTTCTCAAAGATAGTTTAAAAAAACACAAATTTTCCCCTGTTAAAAACAAATCACTCTGCTCTGTGTACTTCCCCTTTAAATCTTCACAAGCTCCTCTGACCCCGCCACTCTTTTCCGAGGCGCTCTCGGAGGATCTTTTTTTAGCCGTATTCATAGTGAAACTTGCTAATTAGCGCATTATTAGGAAAGGTGATTTGCAAAGATTCATGACGGTTCACTCAGGGCGGGTCTGAGGTAAGACACCAGTTCAGTCTGTGTGACACGCTGCTGTCAATCAACTATCGTGGGAGTGGC
>JAUMHI010000064.1:17067059-17107354 GCA_032359435.1 Enteromius unitaeniatus
AGTCTTGCTTGTCTCTGCGTCTCGGTCTGATGACGGCTCACTCAGGGCGGGTCTGAGGTAAGACACCAGTTCAGTCTTTGTGACACGCTGCTGTCAATCAACTATTGTGGGAGTGGCCTCTGTCGGTGTGACGCCACATGCATTTGAGAATGGCTTGAAGGGGCAACTTATTTTTATTAAATTAAAAGAAAACTACTGGTGGATCTTTATTATTGTAGGGTGGTTGTGTACACACACTCCCAACACACATTTCAGTCCAAACAGCTTGAAAAAGTTCATCTAGCACTGGATTACTCCTTTAATGCCCTGGAGGCATATAGGTTCGTTTTTCGACGGATATATATATATGATTTATGGAGCTTCAAAATTATTCCCACTATCCACCAGCATTACCAAACTTGGAAGAGCCAGGATAGATTTTTAAAAAAACTCTGACTGTGTTCATCTAAAAGCAGAAAGTAATTTACACCTAGGATGGCTTGGGGGTGAGGAAATTATGGAGTACTTTTAAGGTGAACTATTCCTTTAAGTAACAATTTAGCCCCCTAGAGTGCACATACCTTAGTACATGGATGAAATACATACTAAAGCACTAGAAAATAAACTTATCTTTAAAGTCAAAATAGCATTCACAACCCACTTCACTACCATCTGTGTCCACATGTACATATACATATACATCAACGTATATTTCCAAATGAATCTGAATACTCAATGGAAACAATCAATTGAATTCTATTCTGGAATTGATTGCATCCTGAATGTGAATCAGAGCTGAACGTCAGTCTGCAGTGGATTGTGGAAAAATACTACCCTCCACATTATATCATATATCACATCATAAAATTGCGCTCTGTTGCAAACAGTTGCGTGCAGTTGCAAACCAGCCTGTCAGTCACCCTGTCACCGTTAACATCCTCCTTTCACATTTTAATTACATTTACACCACTCAGACAAATCTGAACCGAATCCCCTCCAAAGTGCAATGGGTTGTGGGTTGTGCAAATTACCCAATGCTTTTCTAACCCTCAAGCTATCCTTGGGTGTATATGACCTTCTTCTTTTAGACAGATACAATCAGAGTTATATTAAATGTCCTGGTTCTTATTTAATGTCTGTAAATAGTGATCAAGGTTGTGAAGCCCCCAAAAAAGTGTGTCCATCCTTTATAAAAAGTACTCCTCGTGGGTTAATAAAGGCCTCCTGAAGCGAAGCAATGCATATGCATGAGAGAAATATCCTTATTTAAAATGTTATAACTTATAATGTACACAAACAAATCACTTCAGGAAAATGACTTCCCATTTCCCATGGAATTAAGTTATTTTTCTGACCTCATTTCTTACATCATAAGTGTGCATATTTTTAACTTTTTCTCAACAGAACAAGACATAACATCTCAGGTCAATTTGCGTCTTTCTCATCTTGATAAGAATGTTAATATACTTGCACTGGAAAACAAGATAATATACCTGAGAAAGAATAGAGCTTGGTGCAGTGAGCACACTTGGGTACAGAGAATCATTTTTTACAGTTATTAATGCTAACCAGATTTCAGTTGCTGTGTTAAAATAAGAGTTACCTACCACAACAATGGCTAAGATTATTGGTTAATATTAACTAATACCTGTAATCTTAATGACCTGAGCCAAAAATGAAAGTCATTTCACTAATAAAAAGATGTAGCAGTCAAGTAAAAAGGCCAATTTTGCTTACATGTTGATGAATGGTCTCCTTGTTTTACAATAATTTTAGTTCAAATATGAAGTGTGTCAGTTTTCTCTGCTATAATACTCTCCCAGAGTTCTTTGGTCTGCCACAATTTATCGGTATTTTTATCTTTTCATCTCCTTCTTGTTGTGGAAGGACAAGAACTTGTTTTGTAGCTGGGTCAAAGGTTGATGCGAGGCCAGATCCAGCTCCACTGAACCAAGAAACGCTTTCACAACACACCACTGACCAACACACACACACCCATCCATCCATCCATCAGCAAACAACACTCGACTATGACTTTCCAGCTCTTTTCCTCCCTCTTTTCGCACAACAAAACAGAACTCAAGAGGGAGCGAATAAGAAAGAACGACAGAAACAGAGTGGAGGGACATTGGGGAAAGCCTGAAGCACACTTAACCTCTATTACGAGCTGGTGTATGCGCTCCAGCGCTGTACCATACAGTGGTAGAGCCACGGGCGATGCAGAGGAGCGGGCGCACAGGGACACGACCACACACACACATACACACACCTCGATTTAATGGAGAGCCTGGTGGCGATGGCACGGGCAACATACTTCACTCATTTGGCCTTATCATCTTATCTTATCTAGGGGAGTTCCCACGAGGCTTCCAGTCAGAAAGCATCAAGAAAGAAAGAAAGAAATAATAACAGTGGCAAGGAGGAGAGAAAAACCTCATCTTTATCTCTCTGCACATATTTCTCCCCACCCTCACCGAGATCAAAGGCTCTGCAGATGCAAGCCGACTGTTTTCTTACATATTTTCTTTCTTGTTGCAAGCTAACTCAATAACAGAAAGAAAAAAAAAAGCTGAACATTAATATTCATTTCATTCAATCTGCGGCTCCATTCCGTGACTTTAAGAAAATCCACCATATGGTGGAGTCTGAATAGACTGTTTTGTCCCTATTGTGAGAAAATATGTGTTTAGGGAATGATCACGGATGATTTGAGGAGCCGGGATCCGAACCAATCAGAAAACGTGCGATGTGAAAGGAGATACGGACAATGGAGCCCGAGTGTGAAGATGGCCTTGCGCTTCATGAGAGAGAATTGAATTTTTATCTAAAGTTAATATTAAAAATCATTCCCCTGGTTCTCGTGCAGAGGAAAGCTGACCTCTAGCGGTTCAAGGCTGAAGGGTTGAAAGCCGAATAAAAGATGAGCTTTGAAAAAAAAAAAAAAAAAAAACGTTTATGAGAGCGTACTTTGGAACGTGGAGTGAAGTGACAGTGAAGATCTTCAAGAGAAGCTCTGCCGTTACTAGATTTGCATTGATTTTCAGCGCTGGCAAAGAAAAAGGAGAAATTGTGACAGTTATCAAGAAGCAATGCTGAGAAATCAAGCCTGGTCATCAAACAAACTGCTAATTAAACTCCAGCGCAAGTTATGCTCGTAAAAATGTCCATGTGTGAAGTTTATAGAAGATGCATCTTTTAGAAATCTGTCTGACGGCATAAAATAACCAACAGCGTTTTGTTTCATTCTGCATGGCATACAAGGGACGGGGTAAATCAGAAATCAATGAAACTACAATAACTAACTGGTGTGGAAAAAGTCAAATAATGACACAACAGAAATTGCTCGAAGCATGTTCACTAGATGAATTTTAAATTACTGAACCAGTGGAGGGAAATCAATGTGATGATAATACTCCACCAATATGGGATTTTCAGTGGCACACTGTAACAAAAAGAAATTTACCGCTTTGTTTTGCCAGTAAGAATTTAATTAATCAATCTATAAAATCACAATTACTACCATGAAATATGATGAGTTCTTAACATCAGCATACAGAGTCAGTAGTGATAGCAGTAACAAGAGTAGAAATTATTTTAAAAGAATTGAATCAAAATGTGCCACAGGAAGCTGAATTGCAATGAGAATTTACAACTGCTAAAAATATGACCATGAAATACACTATAAATGTCTCTCTCTCTATGCATCTGTCTACCACTCATTCATCTCTCTCTCCATCCATCTACCCACCCATCTCTCCATCAGTTCGTCCACCCACCCTTCTCTCTATCCATTCATCCCTCCACCCACCTCACTCCATACATCCCTCTGATCCATCCTGCCCACTTTTTCTTTACCATCCATCCATTCATACATCAATCCATTCATCCACCCACCCACCGATCTTTATATTCATCCCTTCCTCCATCCATCCTTCTCTGCACCAATCCATCTTTCTTCTCAGTCCATCCAACTACCCACCCATCTCTCTCTCTTTATACATTCTTCTCTCTCTCTCGCCCTCCATCCATCCACCTCACCTATTTCTTTCCCCATCCATCCATCTTGCCTATTTATCGCCCCATTCATCCATCCATTCAACCAATCATCCATCTACCCGCCCATTTCTCTCCATCCATACATCCATTCTCTCTCTCTCTATCTATCCATCCATCCATCAACTTACCCATTTCTCTCTTTCTCCATCCACCCACCCACCAATCTCTTTCCACTCAACCTTCCATCAGTCCATCCACTCACCCATCTCTCTCCATTTATTCATTCCTCACTCCATACATCCCTCTGATCCATCCTGCCCACTTTTCTCTACCATCCATCCATTCATACATCAATCCATTCACCCACCCACCAATCTCTACCATCCATCCATTCATACATCAATCCATTCACCCACCCACCAATCTCTATATCCATCCCTTCGTCCATCCATCCCTCTATCCCATCCGTCAATCCATCCATCCATCCATCCACCAATATGGGATTCTCTTCATCATCCATCCCCCCTTTTCTCCATCCATCCATCCCTCTCCTCCATCCATCCCTCTCTCTCCATCCCTCTCTTATCCATTCATCCACCCCACCAATTTCTTTCCATCCTTTGGAATAGTTGTCCTGGAAACCCAGACATTCCACCTTGATGAATGTTTAATTTCAGCTTCTAAACAATGAAAAAAGCAGCTCTTGTTAGAGAGCTTGCTTCAAAAGTCTTAAATCAGTTACACATTGATCTATAACGCATTGTCAGTGTTGCTGTAAGCCGACCGCTTTATCTTTCTGAGGCCAGGACTGACTGTGCCCAAAAGAAGCCAGAAAACAAGAGGCTAACCAGCCACTACATAAAGCGCTTCACACTACAGAGTCCTTCCCACTCACTCGTTGCTTTCACAAAACACAGTCAGAGCACAAAACATTCACTCAGAATGGACAGCATCACAAATGGACATCCCACTCAGCACTCCATTGAGCGCTAGCGGCCCTATTAGCGTCATTAGCCGCTAATATAACATACATTATGTGGAGATGATGGATGCAGGACACTAACCTTACTGCTCCAGAGAGTAAACATTCAAGGCCCATTAACCACTGATCAGACTGCATTAAGAGAAGCAGGTTTGCGATGGCGATGGCAATTTTTAAGCCAGCATCTTTAGCCAAGTGCTCGGCCCCCACAGGACCGTTCCTAAACACATTTAAAGGAAAAGGAGGAAGAGGGGCATAATCTCTTAATTGTCGTCTTTGATGTTCAATGGTCTAAAAGCTATCTGGAGAGTCTTTTCTACAAAATGACACTAGAAATTTAGAAGTGTTCCTCTCTCAGCGTTTGAAGAGCCGATGCCTTTTTTGTTTGTGACAAAGTTAAAAGGAGCTACTGCTGCATACAGTACGAGCAAGTCATAAACAGCACATTGATATTAATAGCAGCTAATGATATATTTTATGTTCAGTCAGGCACACAAGTACAGCTAGAGCTTTTGCGAACACTATCCGGCATCTTTAGTTTTGGACTTGATGAACTGGTAGCCATCGCATTGACACTTCACAGAGATGCCTGTTTGAAATGTGTTTTTATCAGAGAGAAATATTGTTGGTACATCTAGTGTTTCTCATCACATCATCATAAAACGTTCCCCGCCGGATGTCAGAACAACATGTTGCAGTTTTGGAGATTCTGATTCATAAGGTTTGTCATGTTTAGACGCCTGGCAGATCTTTGTACACAAATTTGATGCAAAATGAACGCAATGCTTTCCAGATGATGCGCTTTTTTCACAGACATCTTGTAAATTTCCTTAACTATAAAAATGATCGTTATAGAAGCTTGCTTTATAGAAATAAGCAAATTAATAAAAGGCAATTCAGAAATTATTCTAATACACCGATTTGCCGTTCAAGAAACATTTCTAATTATTATTACCCTTAAAAAAAATTAGCATTTTTTTATATTTTTGAGTTTAAAAGAACAGCATTTATTTATTTATTTATTTTACATTTTAAATGCAATCACTGTCACTTTGGTTCAATTTAATGAAACTTTGCTGAATAAAAATATTCATTTCTTATTATATATATATATACACACACACACACACACACACACACACCGACAACAATATCAAAACTTTTTTTCACAACTGCAACATTATTTCTTAGAATTGTGTCTGACTAATTTCTGACTAATCTGTAACTTTCTCAAATTTTGACTACTTCTGACTTTCTCAGAGTGAACGTTTTTATTACTCTAAGTTACCTGAGCTTCCCTAAATATTACCATATGACACTGTAACAGATTAGCTAAAGGATGAGCGAACCATTTACTATAGAAACGCATACAACAACAACAACTATAAATACACACAACCGATCCTACACACACCCATAGCTCCTCACACACACTCAAGACACAGCAGGACGCTGCTTTTATTAGCATATTAAACAAGCTGACGGCTCATTAATGTAAATTTGGTCACAGTCACCTTGAGTTAGTGATAAGGTGAGGAGCTGGACGTCAGCTAGAACGACATGTCGGTGTGTGCTCGTGTGCCTGTGTGTGTATGTGTAGAACTTTCCCCCAGGCAACCCTTCCTCTGTCTGCCAACTCCACTGTACTGAAGTTCCTTCTCTCAGCCTGCATTTCAAAAATCATGAGCTGTGAAGTGACGCTTCTAATGGAAGAGGTTTTAAAAAAGCAAAGCTTTGAAGGGTGAAAACACACAGGCACGCACTCTTTTGTACACTGACACCTTGACGGGTTAGCACAAGCTTGACATACCTAAGTCTGATTCGGAGGCGTGTCAGATCCGGTTGCCATGGATACCAAGAGCCCATGGCGGTGTAATAAATGAACACATTCATACACACACACACACACACACACACATCTCTTTATTGCACACAAAAATTTGCCGCCTTTCTTTTCAGTCGCACACTGACAAAGATTCCCTCTCTTGCAGGTTGCCACGTTAACAAACACATCCAAACGCACTCCTATTTGCCCAGGGCTGGCCACTGCTGAGGTACCACCTGTATTTCAGGCACGCAATCTTCGCCACTAAACTCTTGAAGCGAAAATCGATGCAGATACGCCTCAAAGTGCTCTCTGGAAAACCCTGCCCCATTAAAAACAAGCTGACAACCTGTCAGCCACTTTCCCTCCCGGTGCACTTAAACAGTACATGTACAAAAAAACAAAAAAAAAAAACAATTATTTTTTTCTCCAAACCATAGTTTTCTTTTCATTGCTTTTGTAGGCTTTCACTTGGAGATTTTCACCACAAAACGTTATGTCCTGGGAGTACATTGAGTGCTTCATTTTGGAGAAATGAGGTTTAAATATAGCACACCAAAAGGTACATGCTGTGGTGATTGGAGACTTAGAGATTTACTCACAGGACCGGATGACCACTGGAACGCCGCAGGTGTTCAAAGTGAGGGAAAGGAAAGTTTACTTTTGAAAACTCCAACACCAAGTCGCTCAGTACAGATCAAACCATCGTCCGTACATACTCAGCAAACGAAGAGCTGAATGAACCACTGAAGAACCTGATGATCATGTTATCATGACACTCATTCATGTGTCCACAAACCCCTCATTAACAACATTTTTGATATTCAACATAATAAAATGTCAGACTGAACAAAATACAAAAATGCAAAAAATACAAAAGAAAATTATTATACAAAATCTCGTTATAAAGTAAAAATGTCCATTTTCTGGTTTTATATATTTTTACAATTTATTTCTGCAATTCTAAATTTGAAAAAAAAAAAGCTGCGGATGCTCAAAAAACATATCAATAAAAAGTAAATAGGATTTTATTGAAATAGACATTTTTAATAATGTCTAATCTTACAGATTCTATATAAATAACTAAATAAATCATTATGCATTTATATAAAATTAGTGCCAAAAAAACAGTTAAATCACATCCAAAATAAAACATTTTATTTCCATAATATATGTGCTTTGTGTATTTATTATTTAAATATGAATACACACATGCATGTATATATTTCAGAAAAATATGTTATGCTTATATATTACATGTATTTATTTCTAATATAAATGACATGAATATAGATAAAGACAAAATATACTGTATGAGTGTGTTTAAGTTTAAGTACACACACATTTTTGCAAACAAAAACTTTTATTTTGGATGCAATCAATTGTAATTCATTGTTTGACTAATATACATTTTCTCTTAGTTTTCTCTCAGTTTCTCTTAGGATTAGGGTTTTAATTTATTAATTTAAAGCACTTTTTTTTTCTTTTTTTTTTTTTAAATGTCCTGTAAAGTTGTATTAATACATACTGTATCCAAATAAGTGTTATGCACATATTCTTTATTCTTTTTTATGTCAGTTATTTTCTTTTAAATTCGTGAAAAGTTCACAACTCTAGTTTTGCCTATTGAGTCTGTGTTTCATCAAACAGGAGGCTTCCTGGGAGCATCAAGATGCATTAAATGCGACGTGGTCACATGCATGTCTGACCACCTTTGACTGTGGTTTGAGTGATGCGATGACAAAATGTTTTGGACCCCCGGTTACACCTGTATTTAGCTCTGTCAGCTTGTGATCAGATCACCCGTGATGGATGTTAATAGCAGGTGAGAAGAGGGCCAGTCGTTTGGAGCACAAGCACTTACATGAGCCACATCTGTGACGAAGACACGCCAGTAAAGTTTTGTACCTAAACAGAGGACTATTATTAACCATAGTATATCCATCGAGGTTACAGGCTAATAATTCAATCATCTAAAATCGATCCAACAAGCATACTTGCTGCTGAATGCAGACAAAAGCATTCCATTTCTTCATTTCCCAAATTTCTCATTCCATAGAGTTTTCCCTGAGGTTCCACCTCTAAGCCTGCAGTTAAAGAGGAATGGAGTAAGTGTGTGGTGGGTGTGCATCTAAAACATGCATACACACACACAGCTGTTTAGACGCTGAAGGAATGCCTCGGGGGAACGACATGTTTCACCATGCTAATGCTAAACACTACCACTGAAGAAGCGCGCCAAAGAGAATACACTGTCTGACAGGCATAAAGCCCCATCAAATGCATTTCACACACATGGACGGAACATGTCACATGCATAATTCAGTCAAATCACACACACACACACACACACACACACACAGCTCTTCCCTGCAATAAGTATGCATGCAGGAGGTTAGTTGGGTGGTTGGTAGAGGGTAATTTCTGGATTATAATTGGATGCGAAAATTGGGCAATGTTTACCCTCTTGACTCACACTCACTGATTCCATCAAGATATTAAAAGATCCTTTTCATCATTTTCACAGCAAAAACAAAAATGAACCCCTCCAGCAAAAAACATGTTATAAAATACTTATTCTTGAAATTAGAAAAAAAAAAGATTTGAAATCATAATAAAAGATTGCAACACTCAAACCTTTTGGAAGTCAATATATAAAATGTACTAACTTAAAAAAAAATGACTGGTTAAATTATGTGAACTGAACGTCTAACATTGCCACAGATTTGACATTGTTCCAGATATTATTCTAATTTAAATAAATGCTTTTCTACTGAACTTCGTCTTCATGAAAAACTGTGATAATATTGAATGTAAGCGTACTTAAATTTCAGCTTTTTTTCCTAATTAACATTTGAGCGTCGCATTAAAAAAAAATCAGTTCTTTCAATGTATAATAATGTTTAATAAATGATTATATTATTAATAACAGTAGTAGTATAAGTATTCTATACACACACACTCATACAAAGGAATGATTTAAAGTCAACCTATATCTATTAATAACATTTTGATTTATGATGCATGTAACCGTTTATAAATCCTTTTCAATTTAGTACTCTTTACTGGCACAGCAAATATTTTGCATGTGTAATGCCAAAGCATTTGAATACAAATATTAATAAAATGCTGTAAAACCCTAATATGCACTGAACACCTTTAATCGTGAATTATTAAAGCTGGGGTAATAGTTTGGACAATGAGTGTGTTTTTAGGCTAAGAGCTTAAGCTTTCATTTGCATCTAGATGAGTTTCTAACATTTGTTCAGTTAGAGATCTTCCACAAAGTGTGAAAACTCTGCTCTCTCAATATACATGGTATAGCATGAGCGCACACACACACACACACACACACACTAGTCATACTCCATCTGGAGCTCTCAGCTGCTGATAGAGAGAGAAAGAGAGAGAGACTCTTCCCTTTTCCCTCCTTCACTTGTTTCTTTCTACCATCTGCTGTGTTTCTTCCTCCTTTTGCCACCCAACCAATAACACACATTTTTCTATAATGGCAGGGACTTTCAATTGACACTTGTTTTCTGAGTGAGCTAATAATCTTTTTATTCCTTACATCTATTAAATGCTAACACAAATTGTTTTCACATGTTTAGTAAGACATTTCCATTACATTATACACACACCATCATGCAAACATGTGTTTTTAAAAAGAAAAACTAATTAAAATGAATACTTTTATTAAAAATAGATTAATTAAATTGATCAAAAGTAGCCGTAAAAATATTTACGATGTTAAAAAAAAAAAAAAAAAAAAAAAAAAAAATATATATATATATATATATATATATATATTTTTTTTTTTTTTTTTAAATAAATGCACCTTTTACTTAAAGAATCCTGGAAGGTGGATTTCGCACCATTTTCACAAAAATATAAAGCTGCATCTGTTTTCAACATCGCTAATAATCAGAAATGTTTTTGTTCAGCATATTAGAATGATTTCTGAGTGTGACACCGAAGACTTGAGCAACGATGCTGAAAATGTAGCTTTGTGTCATAAATTGCACACATAGAAAATTATTGAAATTAATAATAATTCATTATTGAATTTTAATATTTTAAAATGTTGCTGTTTGCTGTGCATTCTTTCAAAACCATTCTCAAGAAACAAACAAAAAAGAAAGATAAAAAGCCGTCACTGGGGCAATACCTGTTCCCAAACTAAAAGGTTTATCTTTGAACCTTATTTACTCTTAAATGATACATATTAGTACCTTAAAGGCACATATTAGTCCTTTGAAAGTACATATTAGTCCCTAAGTGTAAGTACAGCTTTAGCACCGCCGCAGTAACAGCTTCCTATCTATTTTTCCTGAGAACGTACTAACCCCAGGCTTTTGAGCAGTAGTATATATTACAAAAAAGTAAGTAAAAATAAATAAATAAATGTATTTTACTTTTGGCAGCAAAACTAAAACCAAGCATACGCGCACGCACACAAACAGCCACAGGGGTTGAACACAAATCATCCTGCATTTACACTCAGCGCTCGAGTTGAAACACTCTCAAAGACCTTTCCTCAGCTTATGATGTTTTCAAAGTTGTGTTTATCACATGTGTTTATGCAACCCTTTGAGATGCCACCAGCACAGCGAGTACAAAGCCTCGTCCACACACGCAGACCAGACGGTAAATATGAGTTTCACTTTCTGAAATAGAAACGCACACTGGTCCTTTATCCAATACACAAAGTCAACATCAAGGCTGCGTACCAACACACAAACACACACTCCTTCATGCATAGCGAGTGTAAATCTGCAAGGCATCGTGCCTTAAGACTAAGCATGAGATTAAAGTGTTCATATTGCTCAGGAAGTGCAGCATCTAATCTACACAAACACACACCTTCCTTTCCTCGCAGCCGGTACAGTCCCGTAATTATAGCTGGGAGACTTAAAAGCATGTTAGTGATGCTACGTAACCACACACAATCATATCCAACACATGTAATCCTGAGCCGAACATTGCACCGCCTTGAGACTCAATATCCAGTTCACCGTCATAACAAATATTAATCGCGGAGCTGATGAAATATTCATCTCTCTTATTAAATATGAAGGGAACATCCAAACCGTGAAGTGCAAGAAAGACATAGTGAGGTTAGATCAAGCGAGCGCATTTGATTAAAACAAATAAGCCATTCTTGTTTGTATTATTAAGTAGGATGTGTTTCTGGATCAACAGGTATGATGTTTAGATTTTAGGGTAACGTTTAGGATTAAAGACACGGTTCACCCTGAAATGAAAATTTGATAAAGCATGGTCCCTCAGGCCATGCGAAATGTAGATGAGTCCGTTTCACTGGAAACAGATTCATTACATCAGCATTACATCACTTGCTCAGCAATGGATGCTCTGCAGTGAATGGGTGCCGTCAGAAAGAGAGTCCAGACAGCTGATAAAAACATCACAATAATCCACACCACTCCAGTCCATCAATTAATGTCTTGAGAAGCGTAAAGCTGCATGTTTGTTAGAAATAAATCAATAATCAGCACTTTTTTAGCTTAAAAGTGAACAAAATACAAGTCCTCAATCAATATAATATTGCTTTCTCCAGGGAAAAAGTCATCAGATCTGAGTCAGAAGACAAATACGCACAGATCAAAACAGTTACATGCAAAAACAGTCCAAAACCATTTAAATATTACAGATTATGGACTCATATTTTGACCAGAAGCTACGATTTAAAGTTAAATCGCCTTAATGATGGATTTGTTTAAAAAAAGTGCAGATTTCACTTCACAAGACATTAGTTGATTGATTGGTGTGGATTATTATGATGTTTTTGCCACCCGTTCGGACTCTTATTCTGACGGCACCCATTGAGGATCCACTGGTGAGTCTGTTCTGATGCAGACTCACCTACATCTTGGATGGCCTGAGGGCGAGTCATTTTCAGAAAATGTTCATTTATGCATGAACTATTGCTTTAAGGCCTGGGGGGGACATGATTAACCATAATTTGAATCATCACAATTATAATTTGATTCAATTACTTATCCTTCTAGTTATTAGAAAACCTGCGCAAGACAAAACAGGATAGATAAGAACAAGAAAGTCAGTCATACAGGTTTGAAACAACTTGAGTAGACGAATTGTAGGACTATTTAGCTTCTGGTGTGTGTGTGAGTGTGTGTGTTGTTTCATGCTGTGAGGTTGAAGTCATGGGGAGAGAGAGATCATGGGTCTTGCAGATGGCATGAAAATCGCTACTAAAACACCCACAAACACCCTATATGTGAACATCAAGCCAATCATGAGGGCAAACGAGCACTTAATGAGTTACAGGGCACTATGTATCTGTAGGTGGATTTAAAGACTCTCACATATACACTTAGTCACATATTATTTAGAATTTTCTTAGCGTGTGAAGTATGAGTAAGTGTTGACTAAGCCGCATTTCACAAGAATGAGCTTGTGGCGGAGTGGTTGCCTGGAAAGTCCTAGAGCATGCGTTGAAATAGAAATGGGAAAAAAGGAGCAGAACCAAAGTATATAGCAGAGGAAATCAAACTTCCAAATAACCAACTAAATCAAAACAAAGTGATTCAATTTACAAGAAACATTATTCGAATGATTGTCCGAGCTGAGGTGCAGCCCGAGAAAGCTACGAGTATTTCTCCATTATCTACAGCTCATCTGTGCCGGGGAAATTCCAGCTCTAATCTGCACAGAGCAGGAAAAATCAGTTCAAGGTTCATGTTCTATCACTCTGTTGAAAATATTCAGGAAATGAATCATCTTCTTAAATATGAACTAGGTACTGGAATCACCCTATTTAGCAATAAAACACACCAAGATGTGCTCAGATATATTTTTAAGGTATCGGTATCGGTATTAGATAAAAAATGACAATCACCCCCATTTACTCACTAGCTTGTTGTTTCCAACCTGTGTGACTGACAGTCCTCCGAGAATCACAAAAGGAGATATTAGGATATATGTTCACACTGTCTCCATATAACAAAACGTACAGTGACTGTTATAAACAAAGCACTGTAAATATTGTCCATTTTGTGTACGCTTTTCCAGGACTTCTGAAGCTATTTAACAGGTCCAAAACACGGTGCAAAGTTATGTGGAATAGAGAATGAGATCTAAGAGCAGCAAGAGTGACAACTAATACAACTAGTAACAACTAACTTCAGAAAACCTTAGTATAAAAGATGTATGGACTATTTTTGTTAATGAAAAATGTTTAATTTGAATGAAAACTGTTCATTTAATGTACAAAACAAAATGCTTAGAAATGCTTTTCAAATTTCCAGCTCAATTTCCAGTAATTCAAACACATTTTAAATAAAATAGGATGCAAATGTTAGATGAATATTTGAATTTTAAAATGTAAACAAAAATATTACTGATATAAGCTTCTAAAGCATCTAATATGTACTAAAATACTGAAATATAGCCGATATATAGATTTTTCAAAAAAATGAAAAAGCGCATTGCTAAAATATTTTTACTAAATTAGAACTAATAGAAGTAATTAATATTAAATCTGAAAATAAAAACTTACTATACAGCACATGTTTTGTAAAACATATTTCAAAGATTATTGGAGTGTTTTTATAAGAAAACACTTTTGTTTTTGTATGCTTTGCTTTCATTTTATGGAAACGGCAACAATTTTCTGCGAAATGTTTCCTGTTCCTTTCCACAGAAGGAATGTTAATTGTTCTATTCCATTTAGAGGAGAATGAAAACTCATAATAGAGAGGACAGTCTGGTAAATAAGCCAGCATTCTAATGTTATGTTTGGCCTACAATATAAAATACTGTTGCTCTGAATGAGTTCTTTTCACGATCAGGCACTGGTGAGTTCATAAAACCCCTGAATTATGAAGAAAAACCTTGACAGCAAAACCTTGTCCTCATAATAAATAATACTGGCTCACCCAAACACGCAACAAAACAAATATTCCTGACTGAAGCCGCTCGACCACAACCATTCATCATAAACTAATTTACAGAAACACCAACAGACATTCGCAGTCAAATCAAAGGTTAAGTTTCAGTCCAGATTGCGCCATTTACATTCCTCTGCACTGATTGACGGGAAATTCAGCTCCTTTCCCCTGATTCGAGTCTCAGACGAACTCTTCAATCAAATGAAAACATCTTTTGACGGACTTTATTCACTTCACGGAGCACCACTCCATCAGTTATAATTACATGCATGCAATTGCACGCTCTCAAGACTCGTCTATATATTAGAGCTCAGCCTGCCTTACAGTTATCAATCATGCAGTGTGCCATTTTATCAGGCCCGTATGGGCCCGTCACAAGCCTGTAGTTTAGCGCGATCACATTTGCAGGCATTATGCTGAGATTAACGCAGCAGATGACAGTAATAAACGCTCTCCACTCTTTACTTTCGTGTAATTGGGTGTTTTCTTCTGGTGAAGCTGAGGGAGAAAACAGTTTGAAAATGCTGCTTTTGACAACCTGGCATCATAAAAATATGTACCTCTGTGCACTTTTTTACGTACCTTACTGCACGTTTCACCGCAGTTTCAAAGAGACATGTCCACTGAGTGCGCTAAAACACAGGTTCAATATGTGAACCCCGTCACATTTTCATTACGTTGACATCAGTTTTCAGATCTCCCAGCACTTTAATATTGTTTTGAAGTCGTAACATAATATTCTTTAAGTAATTGTGGGAAAATCACAATCAAAACGTTTTGCAGTGATATGTACTTGTTGATACGTATTTTGCGTCTTGCAAAAAAATGCACCCAGGTACGTTTATGCCATGAGACCAGGTAGGCTTTTGATTACTGAATTAAACTCTGGCTTTGCGTGTGTCTGGATACTTCGCAGGTCTCTTTTAAAGCGTATCGACGGCCATTCACAGGTTCAGGTGGACGCCGCTCATCTGTCACGTTAACCCGAAGAGACGCACACATGGGCATCTGTATCTTCAGAGGCACAGCATGAGCCGTGGAGTCCTCCAGCACGCTGATTTATTCCATACTGAGTTTGTTTGTGTATGTGACAACACCGGGAATCAGAGAAGGACATGAATAAAAGCTGAAAGAAAGAAATAAACAAAAGCAGGAACATGAAATGTACTGTGTGTACACGCTGTTCAGCAGGTGATTCAGTACATCCAGCCATTTGACAACTGGATCTTTTGTGTCACCGTGATCTGAACCCAAAACGAACAAGTGTGTATCCACACAAGACAGACTGATGGAGAGAGAAAGAGAGCAGCAGGGAGAAATGAAAGTGGCCATTCTGATTGTGCAAGATTATGATAATTGTATAAGATAGAGCAGATAAAAGCAGAAGAGGGGTATAAGAGCCCTTCAGGAATGAATATATGGATAAACGGATGAAGAGAGTGAGGACGAGTGAGAGGTCATGGCCCAAATAAATGCATAAAACAGGAGCACACACTAAAAAAATGAATAAGCAGAAATGTCTCCAAAGTAGCTCGTAAAAAAAACATTGATGCATGATAGAAAAGTTCAAATAATATCAACTTTGACTCCATAAATTAAAAATGAAATTAAAAAGTAATTACATTTTATTTTAATAATTTTTGTTTAATTTTAAAATAATATTATAATTAATTAATAATAAAACCAATATAAATTCAGAATAATTAAAGGAATTGCTCATGGTATAATTGGTATAAATTGTATAGTATTAGTTTAGTTTTTTTTAATCGAACCAAATAATAATAATTATTATTATTATTACTATTAATAACAATAATAATAAAGCTATTTACTCTAGAAATCCTAAATAAATAAATAAAAATTAATGGCTCCTGCTGAACAGTATACTTTGTGTGCCTCTTTTTTTGAGAAAGTTTGAATTAAAAAAAAATGTATCCACATTAAATGGCAATAATGTATTATTATTATTATTATCATCATATTATTGTTAATAAAACAATTTACCCATGAAGTCTTAAATAAATAAACTTTTCTACTGAATGGTAAAATTCAGTAGAATTCAATACAATGGTACGGTTCTTCTTGAAAATCTGATTCACTAAAAGGATCATTAAAATCAGATGCAATAACATTTGAATGATTCAATTCCCAATCTTGAATGCTTTGAATGTTTTTTTTTTTTCAAACATTAAATAATGATAACAACAAACAATTTACCTAAGATTTCGATTTTTTCAGTAATTGAGAATGAATTGCTCCTGCTAATAGTGTCATTATCTGCTTTGTTGTAGCATTCAATTCACTAAAGGAATTATGCCACAAATGTGCAAAATTAGTGTTGGGCAACACTGCATGGTGCAATTCCCAACATCGTCAGCCAGTCCAAAATGGCCAGACAGTTACAGCGCTATGTTAATTGCACCATGGCACTGTGAACATTAAAAAAAAACAAACGGCATTGATTTAAATTCACATGGCACACAATACTAGCACGGAGAGTGACTGGATATTGGACTGCAGTTGGATACATGCTGAAATAACAAATGAAATCAGGCTTATTTAGATCATCACATACATGTTACGGCTTTCCTGGATCTCAGTACGCACTTTCATCTATATGAATAACCAAGCAGTAAAATCGCCCCTTTTCAAATATGAAAGTAAATGCAAACATTACTATAAAAGAGCCTTGAAAGATGGAAGTGGGGGAAAAATGAGCACAGGATAATACAACTAAGCCATCAGCAGCATTTAAGCGTTGATGACAAATCGAGGAAAGCCTGCGGAGGAGAAGAGAAGGATTAATAAAACAACTGAAAGAATGAGAATTGAAATTGTGCTTCCTGCCAGCAACTGGGATGAAGTGAAAAGTTATTAATAGCAAGACGTTAAAGTTGCAAATAATGCCAAAGCCTCCAACTCCGAGTGAAGAATATCGCCTCGAATGTAAATAGCGTGTTTTCCTGCAACTCGTTTGTATTGTTATTTGCGAGATTATTAATATTTACCGACAACGGAAGTCGATTAAAAAAAATATTAATTATGAGCGCCGCTTGATCTAATCGAATGAAGAAATTCGCTCGCCATTGTTCGCCTGAGCTCATAAAATCTCACATTTGTTCAACCACTCCATCCAATTTCTGCTTCCCATTGTCAAAGTGATGAGATAAGGAGTGCGAAATATGGAGGTGCATCATTTTCGACATTCTGTCTGCATTAAGATGCAGCGCGTGTGTCGAGGAGAACGCAGCGTGTCGGGAATTGTGCAGGAGGGGGGAAGTAATGGATTAAACATTGAATGATCCACACAGAGCCTGTAGGTATGCGCAAACACACACACACACACACACAAAAACACAGCATCCCAATCATTTCCGCTCACAAAGCTATTCTTAGTAGCGAGACTAACCTCACTTTCCCAGTCAAACCAGAGGGTATGTTAAACCGTGCTTTTAAGTGTTCGATTTGCCAATCAAACTCACTTTAGGGGCTGACAGCGGCAATTAACGGCAAAAGATCTGAGCGTACGGCTGTGTCATTGTGATCAGAGAGACATTTGGGGCTTTTTGAACATCACAGAGGCTGACCGCGTAACACGTTTTCAACTTTCTCTGAGTGACACAAACCGTCAGAGGCACTTACAGGTCCAGCTGGACTTCTCCGCCGAGGTACGTGCCAAACAACCGCTCCGTTAACACGGCAATTAGTTCGTAATTACCCGAAATAATTATCAAGACAGAAATTCAAAACAGCGGCCCGAATGCACCCACACTTGGCCGCCCACTCCTCCCCAAACACGTGGACACAAGTATTTTAGGCTGCTTTGATAGAGACGTATTAGGAGTTTCACTAAGATTGAGTTGATTGAGAGGAGTTATGTAAATTACGTAGCAAACACAACCACAAAATTAGCGCCGAACGCAATTTGAGTGCCAGAATTGCCCATCTTGAAGGCCGGATTTTAGTCACTGGTAGTGGAAGATGGCAAGCTATCGCAATCTGGCCTCCATAACTAGGACTGTACACCACTCCAAGACAGCTATCCTGAGTCACTGCTTTAAACTGTTGGAAAAAATATCTTGAAATCAAACGTTTAGAAAAAAGGGTAGGGTAGATAAAAGTTTCAAATAATATTAAATAAACACACTGCAAATATAAACGTAAAATAAATTCAAATATACGTAAATAAATATAAAATAATTTAATTAAATAGATTAATATATAATTATATATATTTAAATGTCACACAATGTTTTTATTATTTGTCAGCCTTGAAAAAGTATGTTTATTATACTAATTTATTCATATATATGTAAGTATAGTAATACTTTTTCAAGACCGACGAATGCTAAAAACAATAATTAACAGGAACTGATATACAGTAAATACATAAGAGTATCACTGCCCATTCTGCCTCTTAGTAATATATATATGTATGTATGTCTCTGTGTGTGTGTGTGTGTGTGTGTGTATATTATTTATTTAATGTGTATGTAGAAGTTTTAGAAAGCAACGCATCCTAAATCTGGATATGCGTCATTTCCTCATCATCAGTTGATGAATAACTGCTGCCATAATCAATAGAAAAATATGTGCAAAAATCTAACTAAAATGCAGTTTACTGCCTGCTTTCCTGGGGCGGTAATAGCACAAAGTTAATAGGCAAACAGTTTTGTGAATACAGCACATTTTATTAAAACGTCTAATTTACATAAGGAAAGTGTGATTGTGTTGAAAAGAATGACAATGAGTTGATTTAAATACAGAGGCGCAATTTTTCACATTTAGAGCCAGGTTCAAAAGTATCTCAAGCTCTGATGATGGCCTTGGTACTTAGTAATAAGACGGAGGGTTTTGTGCCGAAGCGCTCAGCTGCTGCTCACCCAATTCAGCTCAGACTGTTTCTGACACGGGAAGAAACTGGGACACACTGGGCACAAATTCTGATAGAGTCTTCAATATGTTCTGGGAAAAAAGTGTCCAGCTCAGGTATTGTGCTCTCAGACAGTGACAGACAGAGGAAAAGCCTGACAAAGGGAAGGAGGGAAACAGAGGGAGGAGAAAAAAAAAAAAAAGCTGGGGTATTTCAGAGTCTCTCTCTCTCAGCCAAAAGACACAGTGTTCCTGTCTGCCTCTACTGTCATGCACTAATGGATGTCTGCAGATAAACACACACACTAACAGTATCAGTGTAGTAGATATGTCATCCATAACTACACACATATGGTCGTACACAGGCAGTCTTCTCACAGGTCACTCCAGCCTAAGGTGCTGAAACCACATCCATGTGAACGCTGAAGTTCGATACCTCATGAACCAAAACCAATTCTCACAAAACAAGCTCACACACAGCATCCATTTCACCAGTGGCCATTATAGCATTTCCTACCAAATGAAAAACAAGATGTAGTGATTTTACCTCGGCCAAATTAAATAGATTTGCTGCAAGTGCACACAAAGCCGAGAAGAGAATATTGATTAAAAATGATATATATATTTTTTTAGTAGTGCTGTCAAATGATTAATTGCGATTAATTGTCACACACATGCATGTATATATTTAAGAACAATGTTATGTTTATATATTAAATATTATTGTATATATATATATATATATTTTTTTAATAGTTTTATGAATATATATCAATATTTTCACAATATATGCTGTATGTGTGTGTCTTAAATTATTATTATTATTATAATTATTATCAAATAATAATAATGCTGAATTATTATTTTTTATTTTATAATTTTCATGTTTTATATATATATATTTATAAACACATTTAGATATACACACATACACATTTATATTTGTGTGTGTAACATTTTATATATATATATGCATATGTAACGTATACATACATAATTTTACATAATTCTAAACAAACAAATAAATGTTTGAATTTGTTCATTAACTATATAATGTACATGAATCAATTGGATATGAATATTCATGTTATTTGCTAAAGATTAAACACTGATATTAAGGTACTGGTGTTTTCAAAGACAGGTGGGCTTTAATAGCAGCAGAAATGATCTGAATCATGTAATAATAAAAATAGCTAGGCTGGCTGTAAAGTCTAAGGAGCTTGTATCTTTTTGTAGCCCTCTTAGAAGCAGACAGACACCTACAGCATCTACCTCACATCCCACCTTCACCTCCACCTCTCACCTTCCTCCACACTTCATCTCTCTTTGCAAGTCAACCTGTGAAGAAACAAACTCAGGTAAAGCAGCGCTATTTTAGGCAACGGGAGCTGCTGCAGCGCATCACAGAAGAACAGACAGACATTGATGATCCAACCGCCACGCTTTTGTCTACATGAAAGCGGGGGGAGTCCCACAGAGAGTGTGTGTGTATGTGTGAACGAGAGGCTGTCGGTGCGTTTCACAGAGTTTTGGGGAGGCCCTCGCGGACGAGGAAGAGAAGGTAGGATTTATTTGGAGAAATAATGGAGCGGAGAGGAGTTTAACAGCAAGTTTGGCGAATTCTCCAGAGCCGTTTATCTGTCCATCTGTGTGGAGCTGCAGCGAGTGATGGAGAGATGAGAGCTACATCCACACACAGGGGACACACACTCACACTGACTCGCTTACATACAGTCACGCCAGGATTAAAAATATCCACCGCATCTGGAGCTTTCCAGAATCAGAGAGAGGGTAAAAATAATGCAATTAATGTACATTAACAGCACAGAGGCAGGTCAGCAGCAAGGGGAAACACTGTACATTACTGTAGGAGTTCAAGTCTTTCAAATGAACACTTTAAGTGAGAAAATAGATCCTAAAAATGGCACTTTTCCCCTGGTGTCCTATTATTTTGTTTTATTAAGCAATAATAAAATGAAATTATAGCTGTGTGGAGTTCAATCAGTGAGGTCATTCATTATGTGAAGAAACAGGTGTCAATCAGGTGGCCCTTATTTAAGGATGAAGCCAGCATATGTTGTACATGCAATTCTCTCTGAAATCCTGAGATAGATGGGTCGTGCCAGACATTGTTCAGAAGAACAGCGTGCTTTAGAAAAAATGTTGATTGCAGAGGGGAAAATATATAAAGAAGTGCAGAAAATGAAAGGCTGCTCAGCTAAATTGATCTCCAATGCTTTCAAACGAAAAGCCAAACAAGAGACACATGGAAGAAAACGGAAGACTATCATTCGAATGGATCGAACAATAGCCAGAATGGCAAAGACGCAGCCATTTATCAGCTCCAGAGATCTGTCTGAAGTTACCTGTGAGTACTGTGACAATTAGAAGACGCTTGTGTGAGGCTAATCTACCGGCAAAAAGCCCTCGCAAAATCCCACAGTTAAAAAAAACTGTGCTGAAGAGGATATAATTTGCCAAAAAACATATTGAGTGGCCTAAAGAGAAATGGAGAACATTTTGTGGACTGATGAAAGTAAGTTCTTTTTGGGTCCAAGGGCCGCAGACAGTTTGTCAATCAACCCCCAAACACTGAATTCAAGCCACAGTACACTGAAGACCATGAAGCATGGTGGAGCAAGCATCATGATATGGGACTGTTTCTCTTATTATGGTATCGGGCCTATTTATCGCATACCAGGGATCATGGATCAATTTGCTTATATCAAAATATGTGAAGAGATCATGATGCCTTATGCTGAAGAGGAAATGCCCTTGTAATTGGTGTTTCTACAAACAATGACCCCAAACACACCAGTAAGCGAGCAGCATCTTGGTTCCAGACCAGCAACATTAAAGGTACTGTATGTAGGATTGACAGCGAGGGGTTGAACTAGGTATTGCAGACCAAATTCAAAATACTGGAGAGGGGGAACGAACACACATGACAATTAATTAAATGAAATGCACTGTATTTTCTGCTAAGCACGCAACCTGGATGATGAAACACTACTGACTCTGTGATTGGGAGATAGATGGAGGGTGGCGCTTCAGACCAAAACAAAACATGACAACATAAACATCAGTTGAGGTCTGCAACTGCGCTTTTTAAACGAGAATATCCAGGCTGTACTACTGCTGTTAGCGATACGAGTACTTTTAATTAACATGTTTTCTTAATGCCTGTTGAACATAACAGAGACATTTTATGATTATTACAATAAATTTCTTACATACGGTATCTTTAAGGATATGGAGTGGCCAGCCCAATCCCCGGACCTTAACCCAACAGAAAACTTGTGGGGTGACATCAAAAATGCTGTTTCTGAGGCAAAATCAAGAAATGCAGAGGAATTGTGTCAAATCGTCTTGGGCTGTAATACCTGTTTACAGGTGCCAGAAGTTGGTTGACTCCATGCAGCACGGATGTAAAGCAGTTCTCAAAAACAGTGGTTATACAACTAAATATTAGTTTAGTGATTCACAGGAAAGCTAAATCTTAACGTTTTTTTAGTTTATGAAGTAAAAATTTGAGTTTGTATTGAAAAAGGCAGACACTTTTTTTGAACAGCCCAATATAATTTTCCCCTACATTTTCTGTTAAGTAATTAAAATATTGATAGTTTTTCCTCATGTTTTGATGTAAAATATAATGTGCAGTGTTCCCAATAAATGGAAATAATTGTTAAGAATTCTGAGCTTTACTCACGTTTAAAAACACTGCTATTGTTTTGGCATCTAAAAGACTGAAATCCTCTGCTTTTTAGAGATCCCATAAAACAACACACTGATCTAAAGAACCTAGAAGCAACACGGACTTCAACAACTACTTTTTAATTGAGGAATTTAGGATCCCCACTGAATAGAAGTTCTTCATAGCAGGTGGTTCTCTTCTGATGTAAACATGCTAAAAACCTCTATTATACCCACTAATGTCCAGCAGCAAGAGGTCAGTACACACTATATGAGAGCATAAAAACAGACAAACACACCGGCTCAAATATAAGATTCAAGTCACAGCCAATCCCATCCCTCCATTAGCAGACACAGACGAGCCATTAGAAAACATCAATAGCGCAGCAGCCAGACAGCCCATCACCCCCCGACCTCCTGGCGAGGTCATGCATGCTGAAGACCAGAGCTTCCACCGGAGGCCAAGGGATTTCAGCTCCAGCGCTGTCGGCCAGGGACACTTAGCCAAGCGCATTCGGTCCGGCACAGCCATGCCCCTGAGCAGGCCACTTAACTACACCCCTGCTCCGGTGGCTTCTGTCTGCTGCTAAATCCTAACCTGGCTTTCCAGAACCTCTGAAAGATCTTCAGGACGATCAGAAAACACCCCAGCAGGTACGGAGCCAGGCTCGTAAAGGCTAAAACACACCATGTTCACTGTACATACAGATCAGCATCTCCAGCAGGAAAACATTAGTTTAAAAACTGTGAATCAATGCATTCATCGATTTAGAGCCAAGATAATTTCATAACTTTAGGCCCTGCGGACGCTTGCTAATGCTATGAAATTTGTTTTAATCAAGTGAGGTACACTGAAATACTTGACCGTTAGATTGTGATTACTGCACTGATTATTTATAACAAAACATGGATTTGGACAGATAAAGAGTATGAATTTCATTGCATTGAAAACCAATAGCAAAAACAAATTATGGGTTTATGCTTCAGAGGTGTCAAATTGATTAATGTTTGATATCCAAAATGTGTTTAACCATGTTTGTCTTTCTTACTTTAACATTTATAATGCACAAAAAAAACACAACTTCAAATCTCAAACATGATTTAATGTGTTAGGTTTCATGAACTTTACAGCTTTAATTAATCAATAAACAATAATTTTTACATATATTTTAACATTTCAAGCCATCAAAATCTATTTTATGAAAAGACCAGCTGAATAAAGGTTGAGATTAGATTTTTTACTTTTATTATTCAAAAATGGCATTAAAAATGTTTGTACATGCTATTCTTTTTATAACCTTTCTGTTGTCAACACTGAGCAGCAAACCAGCATATTAGAATGATTTCTAGAGGATAATCTGATGTGATATCAGAAGAATAAAAGAAATAGTTTAGTTTAGAAAAAATAGTTAAAAAGGGTTAGTTCACCCAAAAATGAGAATTCTGTCATTAATTACTCACCATAGTTTTATTCCAAACTCATATGACTTTTGTTCGTCAATACAAATAAAGATGTTTTTGATGATATCAGAAATCCATCTGTCCCTCCGTAGAAAGCAAAACAATGGAAATGATCCCAGATCCAGAACCATAGTAAAAACACAGGTAAAACAGTCCATGTGACATCGGTGGCTCAACCTCACTTCCGTGACGCTACAAGAATACTTTTTCGCACAAATAAAGCAAAAATAACAATTTACTCTTCTCCCACCTTACACCATGCTCAACCAACCACACACGCAAGCTTTATCGTATTTGATGTCATCAGACATATTTACATCCACAAGCAAGCATGCGGCTGTTTAGAAGTAAACGCACACTTACGCAGAAATATTCTCTAAAATGTAAGTCATAGGAGAGTAACGGTTGAGTAGATGTTATTATTTTTTCTTTGCGCAAAAAAGTATTCTCTTATCATCCCAAAACTGAATGAGCTACTGATGTCACTGGACTGTTTTACCGTTGTTTTCACTATGTTTCTGGATCTGGGAACATTTCAGTTGTGTTGCTGTCTATGGAGGGTCTGATGGCTCTCTGATGTCATCATAAATATCTTAATTTGTGTTTCGAAGATAAAACGAGGTCTTATGGGTTTTGAACGAAACTACAACATTTTCATTTTTGGGTGAACTAACCCTTTAAATGTTAGAATTCTTTCACAGTATTATTCTTATTTTGAATCCAATAAATACAGCCTTGGTGAGTCTTTTCTCAAAAACTATTTACGACCACCAAACATTTAACCGTTTGAGTAGCTGTAAAAGAACATGAACCCAAATAAAGGCAATAAAGAATGTTTTGCCCATAGTTTTTTTAACTAGTTCTGAGCTGGGACATCTGTCAGGAAGTGCTAACCCTATTTTATTCTTACCTTTTCCTTTTTTAATTACTTAAGGGAGTCAAGAAAGTACAGTAAATGAGGCAGAGAAGAGGCGAGATCAGGATACGCCACATGAGCTTCACTCACATGTCGAGCTGTGCGAGTTAAACGCTAGGACGGTGCTTTTACACCACATTGATTATTGATGTTAATGGACACTAACTCTTGATTTAATCCATCTAGACTCCAGATGGTAGCAGTCTGTCTGATGTTCCCAACTCGATCCTTCATGACATTACAGTAGCAGATCTAGAGCTGGAAAGCAATAAAAACTGGGCTAAAAGTTCTCAAGAAGAGCTAACAGGTGATGTGCAATCCAATCCCACTTCAGTAACAAATATTTAGCCCATTTTGTCTTTAATACAGAGCGCAGATAGTGCTTTAAAATAAGTCCCCCACTGGCATGTTTCGGTGGCTCATTAGTTCAGCATGAAGCGTTTGGTTGGTAATGTCTTAATTTCTGAAGACCCCACGAGGGGGTTGGAGGCAAGAGGACTAATAAAATCTCACATCCAGTGGGGGAGTTAACCATGATGAGCCCGCGCGCAAAAGGGTAAATTCACCCAGACTGTGAAACGAATTAAACTTAAAGAAGAGGAATAAAATCATTCAAATGAATACGACAAGGCAAAATGAAAAAGATTATATCGGAGAAAATTGTGAATTATTTCACGCCCAGGGAACAGATGGCTGAGGTAATAGGTGTTGGTTAAAAAGAGCTTTCATTCCTCTCGAGGCTCAAAGGGAAATTTGCGAAACTGCAGGGCCTAGATAAATGAACAACCCTCTTACTATTAGAGGTAAAAAGATCTGGGTGCAAGCTACAATAAAAAGGACACAAAGAAAGCCTAAAAGGAAAAAGCACAAAAACAGCACCAGATGGAAAAACTTCTTCTTACATTTGCGTTCTCCCTGTTCTTGAGGAAAAAAAAGGAGTTGTTTTTAAGCGTGCATACTTGCGTGCAAACCCTATTGACCAATCATCTGCGGCATACAGCCATGTCAGACAAACAAAAACTCTGAGCAAATGGCTGCAAAGGATAATTGAGGCCTATCCGTCCTCAGTGTGCCATTAAAAAATAACATTCTCGCTGAGAGAAGCAGCAGGAAAAATGCGTTAAAAGAGGAGCAGACCTACATTCCTCGAGAAATAGGACTTATTTCAAGAGCGACTACGGTCTTTTTTCTTGTTCGCAGTTAAAATAAAGCTAAACAGGCAAAACGTCCCAAGCAGGCTCATTAAACAACTCATCAAGTCTGGTGTGTCAGTCGCTCATTCTTTTGTTTACTGTGGATACCTACAGACTGCAGTCAGTGTCAAAGGCACATTTAATTGATGTGAACAAAGAACAAGATGCTATTTCACAAATTTTCATTGGACCTGAACTTTAAACAGGAAGGTACATCAAAGAGTACTTTCTTCAAAGACTCCTGGTTCGTGTTAAATAAAATATGGCATCTATTCTGGCTATATATATATATATATATAGAAAGAGAGTGGGGTCCTGAAGACAGGGATTTGTACTTATCTTTTAATCCTGGAAAGAGTTTTGCCTTTAAAAAAAATGCACCATTTCTAAATTTCTAATCAAATATGTAAATGTAAAAGCAAATGGCCTAAAGATAACATTCCTAAATAATGTGCTAATTATTTCAACTGGAAACACACACACATTGATATATTTATAGGTATAAACAATAGGTATAAATATTCTACAAAGCTTTTTAGTACTCATTGTTAGTTATGTTCATTGTTCAAACTTTTTACAGTTATGTTGGAAATATAAATTCTCCTTAATAACTGAGCAGATTCAGGAATTGAAATGGTATTGTGTTGAGAGATAACAGCGTGCTAAGACAGAGCTGTGCTGATAAATGCATTCTTTCAAAACTCTCCGGTCATTTTTGCAATTTCTACAACACCGCGTCTATGACAGCCAGCTTGATAACAATCCTGGCAACAAATCAGCAAAATTTGCAACAACAGCACAGAATGCTTCACAAAAGCCTTTGCGTTTGCAAGGCGGATGTGGAAGATCAATGAATGTGAAATTTTTTTAGTGGCATTGCAGCACTGGCCTGAAGGGATGAGTGACAGTCCTGTCAACTGGCTCCAAATGCTCTCACACTGGCTGCAGGCCATTCTTATCGTCAAGCACTGATTGGTCTCAGACTCTTGGACCCTACTGTATATATAAATGTCAAATCAAATGAATGGCAGGAAGCCAATTTATCTGAATCCACCCTGTGTTTTGTATCTGTACGGCATGGATAAAATCCACCTGGCAAATGGCTGAACGTGATATTCCATAAGAAATAACTATTTCAGTTGTGTAATGTTATTAAATTACAACAATCATCTCAGCACAAGATATTCTTTTGAAAGATCACTCTTTTTTTCCCCTCCACTCCATGTCAAGCATTATTGTACCTACCACTGTGTCCTAATCAAACCACAATTCAGTGCCATTTCAACTTCTCCTACAACCTACACTCTTAAAAATGCTTTTATGGACCTTTAACAATCTTTTAGACGAACGATATGTTCTATTGGAAACCATTCTTTCGATTATAAAAATGTTCCTCGCACTGAGTTAAAGTGTGGAATTTTTCTATTCAATGAAATCTTTTTCAAACAATAAATATAATCACATAATAAACACATTCTGTTAAACAGTGGACTACTGTATGTTGAATGATCATAAATCGTCATATTTATACATTAATCATGTAAATAATAGCATACTTTAATACGTGTGACAGACATATTTGAGACAAGAAGTTGTGTGGTTTCTATCATAAAACATCTTACCTTCTCTTACGTCTCGTGTTGAAATTCTGCAAAGATCTGCTTCTGTGAACGGTAAACCCCGCCTACTTTGATTTCATTGGCCATCCAAGTCAAATTGACATCGACAAATGCTTATGCTGAGACAGACCAGCCCAAATATGTCGATTTTCAACCTTTTGTCATCCTAACAACAAACAGGATGCTACATAAAGGAGTGTAGTGATCAGTGCAAGAATTTCACATATTATCAGAAGAAGGGAGTTTGACTGACAGGCAATCTGACCAATCATAACATCGGTGGACTTAAACTTGAAAAATGTTGGGTATTGGTGTCTTTTGGCGGATACCTTCTGATTTTCCTTCATGTTTATTTCATGCCATTAGTACTAATGAGAAAGATGAAGGGTAAAGGAGTCACAAACCCTACTTACAGTTTAAATATCTTAAAAAAAAATAAAAAATTGACAGCTGACAGTTTCACACCTGTGTTTCTGAATGCGCATTTCCTCTTTGCTAGGGAAGTATTCAGGAGAAGTACTTGTCTCTCTCAGTGTATGAGGTGCTTATGGACCCACCCTCACTGGAAGTCTTATTTTTGCGCAGTTTCTAAAAGTATATTGACTCTGAATCATTTAAAATGAGCCATTTTTAAAATTATTCTCAAGATTGATTGACATCAACATGAATCACTAGCATCCTTTGATGGTGTTTTTCCTGTTGGTCTGAATGAAAATGCTAATTTGCATTTGGAGCAGTGTTCCTGGTAATGCTGTACACAAAGTAGCTCTCAAAGGCCACTTTATAAGGCATTACAGGCATGGTGAGATGAAAATGAGTCAAACTGACCAATCACCGGAGATCGGTATATTATAAAACAATGAAAGAGTTTTTTGACCTTGCATGCATATCAACCTGTTGTTGAGGACTTCCAAAACCAAAATATGAACCTTTCATTACCCATAATAAGGGTACTTTAGGGTTTTAAAAAATATATATATATATTTTTTTTAGACTAACGTCCTTATGCAGGGAAGTAAGAGAGAGACTAGAGGTGGTGACAGAACAGCGCAGAGTGTTGTCAAGGTGACAGATGCGGGTGCCTGAAGTGGGCCCTCAAGGCTGAGGGAGGCTCGCTGTGTCTCGCCGTCTCAATGAGAACGAGGCCACAACGGGCGGCAGGTTTGTCAAAAGCCATTAGCAAGTGGAAGATAATGCGAAAGGGGTGAGATTCCTGTGTGTACATCCTGATGGAGGCTACCTCTGGAAGCCCTCGGGCACAGATACTGCCAGAGTTTGCTTAGGTTTATATTTTTGTTATGTATGTGCTACTGTATAAAAGTTGAGTCAGTAAGTTTTTTTATTTATTTTTTTAATTAATGCCTTTTATTCAAAATTAAATGCTGTTCTAAAAGTAAGAAAACAGAGTTGTTCATTTTTGCACATGCACTTCTCATATAGTTACCATTTAAAATAATTGTATAAAAATATATTTAGAACCATACAGTTTACAAAGTAATGTGTCTTACCTCTCTAAATATTGTATTTTACTGTTTTTAACATTACATTCTAAAATATTTATTCACAATATATAAAATAAATTATATATATATATATATAACTTTTTATATAAATATTTTAAATTATTACAACTTTTTAAAATAACAAATACATGTATTATTATATTTTATATCTAAACCAAAAATATTTATTTAAATATATAAGCTAAAATACCTCACTTACCCTCACTCACCATTATTGGGAAGACCTGTTTATTATTTTTTGGAATTCCAACAACAAATGAAATTCATATTAAAAGTTCTCCCCAACTGATTCCAAGTGACTATGACGGCGTGCTTCGGTTAATTGTGTGACGGAGCGTTTCACTCTCAATCTGACCTCTAATGGAGCACATCTCACCGCTGATCCTGCTCTCAACATGTGACCCACTTTTTACGATGCGTGCTCGAGGAGTTTAGCCGCCCGTCATGCTACTCCTGCCACACAAAAAAAACACATCAACATCCTTCCAGGATTGCGTTTCGCTTGTCAGTCGGGGGTCAGAATGTAATTTCTGTCGGATACTAGCTATGCAAGCCGTGCATCATCGTCCTGCTGCATCACAAGAGCTGGAAGGCAGAAAAACACACTTGCAGAGAGAAACATTTGCAAAACACAAGATGCAGAAAATATCGAGTCAACAAACGGATACACCAGACAAAGCACTTCAAATCCACCAGGTTTTTAATTACAACCAGTATACAAAAATAATGTGACAGGACAATAATGGGACTTGGAATGTAGACGCTTTTGTTTCCGCTCCAAATAAACACACACCGCGCGCGTTTAAGTGTTTTTGTAAGCGCTAATCACATCTTTGTGATGCTAAAGCATCCTCTTCCTCTAAAACAGACTAAATATCTTACACAATGAAAACAAAAAAGCAGCAAAACCGGACGGGATGGAGGTAATGCAGGGCTGCGTATCAATTAGTAATGCGTTTGCTAGTTCTCTAATTTATTTATAGTATTCACAAGTAGCTGATGAGAGGGAACAGGCCATGAAAACACACGTGTGGAGTCGCAATTTCGTTTAATGCTTCCGAGTTGCTTTTGAGACCGGAGGCAGATGCAAACTGGAGATGCCATAACCCATTTCTGTTGTCAAAAATTAAGAGTAGTGGTTGCGGACAGGCTGCGTAATTGCATGCCAGAAACATTGGATTGTAACCTGGCAGTGTTCTGCCTGCCGTGGCACCGTTTTCAGAGAGGATTAGATCCCCGGCGGTCCCCGGCTCATCTGGAGGAGCCGTTCAGGGCTATAAAACCGCATGACTGGCGAGGAGCGGAGGAAACTTGCATGAATCTTGATAATGTCTTTCACTAAACGGGATAATACTGGTTTACGTCAGCATAATAGTTTCTCACGTATATAGCTTTTAACTGTGGAGAATAAATCCTGGATGGCCACAGTGTGTGCGGGAGATCTGAGGGCGAATCTCACCAACATCATGGCCTGCTTTATATTTCAGCCCAACATCAAAGAGAGAAAATATAATATTAATAATGCTATATATATATAAGCCAGTCAAAATTCATAATTAATACAAATAAGTGCCGTCAACTGATTAATCCTGATTAACGGCATCCGATATAAGTTTTAGTTCACATAATATATGTGTGTGTGCTGTGCATATTTATAATGTATATATAAATACAAACATGCATGTATATATTTAAGAAAAATATGTTTATATGTTCAATAAATGTATATAATACAAAATATAATATGAATATATAAATGCATATACAATGAAAATATTTTTAAAACATACTGTATTTGTGTGTGTATTTATATATACATAATAAATAAAGTACACATACATATATTATGGTAACAAAAACTTATTTTGGATGCAATTAATTATTTGAAAGAACTAATTTAAAAGATTTCATATATATATATTCATATATATTCATTCAAAATATTAAATACAAATACATTACAAAAAGTAACTCTTTTTTTTTACTTAAGTTAATACAGAGGTTATATATTTTTATTTTGTATTTTGAATAAATATTTGAAAATATATAAAATAATATTTTGTTTAAATGAAATGTAATAAAATTAACATCATTACAGTAAAAAAAAAGTTCTTTGCCATATTTAGGTTATCATAAATATTTAAAAAATGTATTCAAGATATAAAAGTCACAAAATAACTAAAATCTAAACACAATAGAAGCATTTCCATTTTACTTAAGTCATTTGTAAAGTAATATTTACTTGCATTCTTTGCTGGCATTTCCATTTGACATGTTCATTTTAAAGTAATATATTTATATTTTAGTAAATTGTTGTGAATTTTATAAATTGAACTAATTCAAAGTCAAAAGAAAAATTTTGACCAATTCACTACAAATTTTAATGCTTCCCAGGCCTGAAAATAACATCGAAACCAAAACATTAGAAACTTTCCTTATACTTTCATGTTTTCCATGACAAATACATTAAGCTTGAAAAATGCTCCAAAAAGTACTTCCTTATTTCTCTTCTTTGAGTCACAGGCATCATATGACCAGGACATGAGCTCGAGATTCACCCGCTACAGTCGATATGTGCAGTGTGTGTGTTTATCTAGTGTTGACATCTTGTCATGTTGAGGGGTGAGAGTGTGTGTCATGTTGTTGAGGGCTGAGAGAGCAAAAAGTTGTCAGTGCAAAAAGTTTGTGCGCGGATGTCAATCCGTACTCTACTTTCATCGCAGGTTGTGTGCCAGTTACTAACTAGTGTGCGTCTGGGAAGCTACATCTGCTGAACGCACAGGATTCCCGCCTGTCTAAATCACTGACTCAAGGCAGCTGAGGTTATTCTCTTGTCTACTCTGGGCTATTACACTACATCTGCTTTATATTTGGTGCTGGCCAAAGCTGACCACTACATCTGTTATATACAGTACCATTAATAACACTTTTCTTTCGCTGGATTTCTCGATGATAAATACATACATATATAGAATATATATATATATCTCACACACAGGACACGTCACGTCAAGATACACACCATCAACACCTCACAGGATAGCACTGTTTTCCATCCATAGTATATAACAAACTGGACAAAAAGAAGAGAGTATAGTTTGTTCTCACAAGTTTTGACAAATATTTGTTGCAATACAGCAGTTGCGTGATGTGATATGAACCTATTGCAGTTTTTTCATACACATAGCGTTACATCCTGACAACACAACACGACATTCAGAGTGAACGAATAATCAGCTCCACAGCTGACGAGTTAATAATGACTTGCACCATAATGCGGAGCAATTAAGTAGCATCACGTGGGGACAATTTGCCGTTGCTCAGGCGGTCTTGTTTTTCTTCTTTTCTTAATATTGTTGATTGATTGCAGTCTTCAGGTCTGGCATTCATTTACAATATACAGGATTTCAACATTGCATCCAACGCTAAAACACATCCCAGAAGGCACTTACATCAACTTATCGAAACATGCGTTTTTGTTTCACAATATTGGGAACATGTGGAAAGATGCTATCTTTCATCTCCAAACATTAGCGGCCAAGGTCCAGGTCATATTTCACTCCAAAAAAAACAAACAAACAAAAAAAAAAAAACCTGCTAAATTGCATTACATAAACTAAATGGGGCCTATTTAACAGATACTTTATTGTATATACTTAAAAAAATATGATCAAATAATAAATCAGCATAATTTACAATAAAACATAAGATTCTTCATGCAAAGTAAATGTCCTTTGATACTGCTGTAAAATGTGACCCGGACATATTCTTTACGAGTTTTGCCCAATTATTATTTCAGTAATTACGTAGCCTTGGGATTGTGCGAATGAAGAGATGGCATCACTATGTAACCCTTAACACTAATATTCTATAATAACGTTCGACAAAAGATTCTATTAAAACACTAAAACTATAAACTTGTTTTGGCAGCGTTGCTCTTCCAGTACTCTCAACCTCGAATAACATTTTAAAAGTTCAGCACAGTCACTCACAATACATCACAAACCTCTCTGAATGCATGAATCTGCCTGACATTGACTCCAAATTCACACTAAACAGGTGAAGTTAATACCTTTGCTACTGCTAACAACACAATATTCACAGGCTCAATAAGCTCCCGGTTTTCTCTCCACTTCTTCATTTTTGTCGTCGTTATCAGCTCGAATATTTCAAGGTCTGAGCAGCTCTCAGAAAAGTAGCTTTTCCATCCTTATTTTTCAGTGCAGTGATGCAACTTGAAGCTTTAGGGAGGGGGGGGGGTTTGAGGATAAAAATTAACAGCCTTGCAAGTCTGCAGCGTGGGTGAACACTGTAGGCTAGAGTAAGCTACCGCCTTTACAGTCACTGGGTCCAGATAGTATAATCTCCAAATTACTCATGCTATATCTGCTTTGCTGGATATGGAGTTCTGTCTGGGTAGCGTCGCATCGGTGAGCGTGTTTGTCATCCTTTGTCATTATCGCTCTAACCTCCCTCCAACGAAGACTCGATGCTGTGAAACCAAGGATGAATGAGTCACGGCTCAAGTAATTCAAAGCGTCCATATAAGCGGCACGATATTATGCAAAGCACACGCTCGTCCACATCTGGATGCATGTTGTTAGACACTCATAGTTGTCCGAAATGTCTTGTTTTGTAGTCGGCTTATGCGCGAGGCTTCAAAACAAACGCTGACCGGCTCTAGAGGGACTGGGTGAAGCGAGTGGCCTAATCTCGCTGCCGAACATACGGTGAGAGCGCTTCGCCCCTTGACCTTTTTTCACAGCTGGCAGCATTTCAACACCGCGGACTCTGCTGAACCGGGCAGCATATGCCGCTTGGCTTAACGCTCCCCGCTGAGGTCCGTCAAGCACTCCGCATAATCCCACACTCAAAGGCACGTCAGTTGTATTTCTCTCAAGGCCCAGCCTCAGCCGCCAATCTACGATGTGCATTAATCTACTTAATCTGTTTTAGCGAAGTTAAAAGACAACTCGGTATAAACTCCAAGCCTATTTCCTCCTGGAAGGATTCGTGCTGAAGCTAGTCGTGCTCCTGTCTGCAGTTTTTAGATGGTTGCGCTCTATGGTTTTGATATAACTGGATTAATCAGGGGTTGGAAAAAACATGCATCAGCCAAAAACGCACGCGGCTAATGCACAACACTCTTCTGAATTAAACATGGCCCGGAACAAACCGTTCTGCAGAGGTTGACAGGAGTGTAAAAAACAAAAACACTATTACGCCTCTGCCTAGAACCCCTCGAGTCATTCAGAAAATTCATCCGATTAATAAACGAAATCTAAAAAATAGTGAGGAAAAAAGTTAAAAGTGTACACAGCTGGAGTTGATCCGCGCCATAAATGAATGACCCAGATGCTGGAGCGAGCGTTGCGTTGCCTGCTTTCTGTTTTCGCTAACAAAACATCCAGCTGTTCTCCAAGACGACATTCCTGGGATTTGATAAAAGAAGCCTGCGGTATGCAACCTGGAGAGGGCGGCCTTTGCTTCTAGGTCACAGCTTGCTGAGCCACTCATTGACAATCCTGTATGCTTAATCACAAGGCTTTCTTTTCACTTCAAAGAGCCTACTTGAGTACTGTGCTCATGGGAGTGAATCAACCACCAAAGATGGATTCTGGCTAGAATGGGCATTAACGAGAAGTTACAGTTACACAACAACCAATTAACTTTAATTTTTTCATCAGTATCATAAGTATGTATGTACGTGAGATGAGTAGCATTAATTTGTGTTTCGGTATTTCGGTTTGATAAAGAGTCTACAGATGTGACATTAACCGTTCTGCTTCTGCTCCTCAAATGGCACGTTTCCGTCTTCTTGTTTTAAAAGGTCAAGTAAATATCAGTCAGGTGTATTATCTGCTTCCTCTAAACGTAAATGGCAGTCCGGGAGATGATGGACCCATCTCGCTGGGACTCCATGTCGTCGTCCAGGTAAGGTACGCACTCGTCTTCGTGTCGGTGGATTTGGTAGCTGGGCGGCAATCCGCTGAAACGGTCATACCTTTCGTCCTCTTCTTCATCCTCCAGGCTGTCGTTGAGCGCGTCGAACTTCCTGCGCTCGGCTTCGTTCATATCGCCGCTAAGCAGGATGTCATGTGCGGTTGGAGTGCTTCCAGTCATGCGTGGGAACTCGTTGCATTTCTCCGTCAGGGCGCCCGGGTCGCTTTCACGGTATGTGTAAATCGGACCGTTGTTGTTGGCTCCTGCGCCATTCTTACTAGCCTTCTTGCCTCCAAAAAGACGGGTTTTGTTGCCATAAGCGCCCTGCTCGCCATCGCCCGAATATCCATGCTGATGGCGACGACTTCGCATAACTAAGACCGCGACCAACGCACTGACCAAAACAAGCGCCAAGAAGCTTCCCAGAATGGCTCCTGCTACCACACCAGCACTGGACGGGTCTTCAGTCGACTCTGCAGAGGAGGGGAGGGGCACAAATGAGGAGGTTTCTGCTTGGTGGTGGTAGCTATTCTTCACCATAGGTGGTGGTGGTGGTGGTGTACGATTTGGTTCAGTTTAGACTGAGTAATGATTTTTGGCTGCCCCCAGTTCCCAGCTACAAGTCCTATGGTGTGAGCCAAGTTTGCCGGATCCACTCTCGGGTCTCGGTTCGAGAAAACAACACAAACGTCCGTTCCTTCTACGCTCGGGAGCTGACCAGGTCTATTACACTACACAAGTGGAGAGTTAAAAAGAGAAACACACAGATGGAGAAGGGATGTAAAGATTATGTCACAGTATGGTCATGCAAAGAGGAAGAAACGTAAGTTAGCTAGCAGCTAATTGGTCAGCTTGCGCACTCCCACCAACTTTCCGGGAACATGTCCAAGTCACAAACACTAAAGGAACACCTGCTTCAGGAAGGATTAGCCCCATTTCATGCTGCACAGAGCCTGCATGGAATGCGCTGCTTAGACAGCGTGCACAGGAAGTGATGTATATATTCATATACGTATATAGTGGTGGTAAAGTCAAGAAAAGTAATTATATTTACAGTCTGATTTAATCAAAAGTTATCTGACTGAGCCTGTCTGGGCAACTTGAAGCACAGTAATATAGCTTTGCAAGTCCACTGCATTGATTTTAGTTACATTACTGTATTACACAGGTCAATATATTATAAAACTCTGGTCCTACAGCTAACCTTATAAATATGCAAAGCGACAGAATTATAGAGTTTTATAAAAAGTTAAAAGGCTTTTAAAAAAAATACACCAAGCTCACTGATTTAAATAAATTAGATTTTTACAAAAAAACCTGAGTGGTGCTTGTCAGTGCAGAACTCGTTCCTACAATGCAAAGGTGTTGTAGGTGCCAAGGTATCGCTAAGTGGTCTCTTAAATTGCTTTGAAATACAATAGCACACTTTACTCAAGGCGCACAATTTGAGAAATCATATCAGGCTGGTAAAATAGCTCAAACTGTGCAAAAGAGATTGAGTTGCTTCTTTTTAATGTTTCACTCAAAAAGATTTGCAAACTTGGGGACTAGTTTAAATTCTAATAGAAAAAATATATTTTTTATATTTATTTATAATTTTGCATGGCAATAATGTAAAATATATTTAAAATGTAAAAAAAAAATGCATAAAAAATGTTGTAAGGTCCAAACTTGCTTTGGAAATTGCCTGTATTTTGAAAGAACTTTCTGTATGCTACATCGATTTAAAAATGATTCAATTAATCATTTGTTTAGCCAAATTGTTCAAAACACAGATTAATTCAGGAACCAGATAAGCCTATGCCTAAACAAGAGAGCCACTGAATCATTTTCTCATGAATTTTGTTTAAAATAGCAAATTATAATGCACGACTACTGTGTGATGCTAGCAACATGCTTCAAACGGTTTCTTATTGTCTACCAATATCATGTCTAAAATGCAATTTACTCAATATTAACTTCTCTTTTTATTGTTGCACAAAACTGTAAAATCACGAGGATTAAAATAAAAGTGACCCTAACCTTAGCAAACCATGCAACTGAATAAGCTGAAGCTTTGTAGGGTGTTTAATTCAAAGGCCAAATAACATGCACACTCCTCTAAACTTACGCCTCGGTCAAGCAATCACCAATTCCACCTCCTGCAATTTCCCCTGTTACCATGACAATTTGAGTCATTATGGATTCAAGCTACTAGAAACAAGTCAAGAGGCTTTTTCCATAAAAAAAATAAAAAATAAAAAAAGTCTCTGATCTGCTCATTTTCATGCTACGGGCTCCCAAACTGCTGAAAAATCTTTCATACAAGACAAAAAGAAGAGTAGGCTACTGATGAAAATATATGTGTGAACATGTACAAGTACATTACATTTCTTCCCACACAATTTGGATACGACTTAATATTCCTGCAATGTAACGAGCGTACGATCGCTGCCTCTCCCACACACTTTTTTCTAGTTCGTTTGCTCCTCCGCTCGTTTGTTTTATCCCAGTCCCGGGAGATATAGAGGTGCTAAAAGAGCTTTCTTAGGATACCTGATTCCATTTCTCCGTGCCTCTCAGTCCACTGTCATTAAAGTCTCTTCAAGCCCCGCTGCAACTGAAAGCAGGATTGCATGTGGGACTGAGACGCGCACATACACACGACTACATCCCCAATCTCTCTTAACCTCACTCTCCTGGCGCTATCTCTTCCAGATGCCACAGCTCAGGATCCATTATTCATTGGCCTGGCAGACAGTATCTGTGAACCCCACGGTCGACATCTAGCTCTGACACTGAGAGACAAAAGACAAAGGTGGGTCTAGGAGAGATACAATGCCGCTTCGCCATGATTCTGAGCGCAACCGAACAACTAGCTTGTGTTACGTTTTGACCGCTCTTGTCGTCAAGTAAAAAAGGGGAGCAGCACACTTAAAATGTTTTGCATCTTTAATGTGCCGAAGTGTGAGAGCTTAACCTTTTTTGGGTAAATTCAAGATATTGCTATTGAAACGTCGGCACTTAGCCAGCAGCGAAGTCTCGCGCTATCGATCCACTCCGGGGCTAATAAAACATTATGCCGCTGAATTTACTAGCACAACTCTTTATGAGTGTTATTGAAAAACGTTGAGTTCTTACAACCCACATTGAGAGTGAACCTTAGAGAGTTGTGGAAGCTGTTAAAGGTCATTATTGTCTAAGAATGTTGATGGGCTCACGGACAAAGCACCTCTTCAGCCCTCGTGACCTTTAACGTGTCCGCTACGCTCCTCAAGTGCCATAACTACAGCGCATTATTATTCTGCCGCACTCTGCTAATGGCATGCTACAAAACTGTTCAACATTAAAGTCCATGTTTCAATTTTCCTGCATATATGCATAGCTGAAATCAGTTGCTTGGTAGAGCACATACTTAAGATAATAATTTGAGTAATTACAACTTCTTCAAAAGTTTATGAAAACACAAAGCCTATATAGAGCACATTAGTGCCCATCCACTTTTTCAGTGCCAAGTTTTTTCCCATTCTTTTTCCCCCTATGGATTTTTTGGGGAACGAAAGGCTTATAACAGTTATAAGGCATGAATCAAAGGGATAAAAAGACAAAGGTACAGAACTCAGTGGCTGTAAGGAGGGAAAAAACTACAATCCCATGATGCCCTGCAAACTAATCCAATTCAAAACAATGATGAACTATTGATTTGAAGTACAATAAATACAAAATTCTAAGTAATTCTCAGGATTTATAAATATACACTGCAGTTTACAATAATGTAGTCAGAATTATAACTATATATTCACAATTTTTATGCAAACTTATGACTAAATTTTGCAGAGTACCTCCTATGTATTCAGACATAGCTATATAATCAGATTTATTTCATTCATGATTGCAAATTCATGATTAACGATTATAAATAATTCCTGCATCTATATATTCAGGCACATATATATATATATATAAGTATGCATATATGCATGTACACACACACACTATATGTACAAATTTACATTTATATATTCAGTTTTTTTATCTTTAAAACTGTAGATTTTAGTTCTATATAAGTATTTTCAGTTTGGTCTTTTATATAAATGCATGTATTATATATGAATGGACTTTCAGAACTAGGAGTGGCACGGTTCACAAAACCCACGGTTCGATTTGTATCACAGTTTTCGGTTCTGTACGGTTCTTATTTTTTCTTTTAATCTTTAACACTCCGGAAATGTACTTCAGCATACAACACAGTTATAACACAGACGCACATTCCCGCTGATAAGACCGAGCCCGAGCATCCTTTCTTAATATCTGTCCGAACTGTATCCATCCTCTAATAGGTAACATGAAATGTTCCCACACACCAGATTTATACGACGCTGG
>JAUMHI010000064.1:17107454-17125068 GCA_032359435.1 Enteromius unitaeniatus
GAACTGTATCCATCCTCTAATAGGTAACATGAAATGTTCCCACACACCAGATTTATACGACGCTGGCACATCCTCCAACTCCGTTCAGCCTTCCTTTTCTCTTCCACTTGCCATTTCTACAGTACAGTATTGTGACCTGCAGCACTCACTCCACATCGTAGACACCTCAATTCTTTCGCTCGAAAGTGAAACACACTGACATCACATACATGCCACCCCTATTCAGAACACAACTAGAAAGTTCTCTTTACATCGCGTCATCAATTTCTTGGTAGAACTGATCAATTCCAGCTATTTTCTACCAAATGGCACCTTTCCCAAAGTACAAGGCGGCGCTAACTATAATTACGGCATTCAGGGTTATAATTTATGCCATTATTCATGTTTTTCCCAAGCTTTGTAGATAGAGACCACTCTGCACTCTGATTGCTAGCAGAGCTCCACATCATGCCATCACAAAGATGCTTGCTTTTTTTCCCCCATCTATAAAATAACCTATTTATAAAATAACACAACTACCACCCCAGGTAGAACTACAACTGCTATGGAAGCAATCAATCACACAACAACAGTGTACCCAAAGTGATCCGCACATGCACTGCGTGAGTGCGATCATTATATTCTAATTTATTTCGGCTAAAATACACAGGTTGGTTGGCAGTGCAGAAGGAGAGGGATGATGGATAGAGCGAACTCAGACAGATCGCATTTCCTTTCGACTGTAAAAGATAGGCTCAAATCTCAGCCGTGGCCTGCGGTGGCCCCTCCCTTCCGCTGTCTCACACGTCCTGTATTGATTTATTGGAGAGCTCGGGGCACATGCGTCCAGCTTACACCAACCTCTCCAGCTGTCCTCCTAAAGCCCAGGCTAACTGACAGGTGACTCGGTGACCACTAATGGTGCTGCCAAAAGTGATGTAGGAATGTGTCTAAAGGGCTGGTTGACCGAAGAGTGCACTTCCACTGTGATAATTACTTGAAAAACACAAAAAGACCCAGGGTTTTGAGATGCATTGAGTGCGTACATGACCGGGTCATGCACAGAGCCTGTTACATCCAACAGATTTCGTTCTATGTAATTGGGCTTTGAACAGATCCTAATAACCCTATTGCCAGAGACATTCATTTCCGCGCTAAAACACACATACACGCATGCTTGTTGACGGCTTAAAGAGCGGGGCGTTTAGAGCTTCTCTGGAGGAGGATGGTATTTCTGACATGCACGTTTCTCAATTTCGATCTGTGGCAGGCAATAATCCCAGGGTGCCTATCTTGATTTCTTTTGTCCTGCTGAAGTCACCGTGTGCACTGTACATCAAAGACCTGGCGTAAGCATGGCTGAGTGGATTACAACATCAGGATAAAAAGAAAAAAACTCACAACCTCGCCAGGTCTTGGGTCGTGAACATTTCCAAAAATGTCATCATGCGCAAAAAGAGCTGGGTGATAAATCGAACATTGGCATTTACATCCATATTACATCCAGCCACTTTGTTTCCATTCATTTTCATAATGTCCTGCTGCTCTCTGTGAATCAAACCTCTGATTTAATGTTTTGTCTGCTTCACCACTTTTTTCATTTATTAAAATGTTTCACTAAGACTATACTGCATGCAGGTAAACACTGCTGTTTGTTTTTATACTAATATTAATAAATTAACATTTAGAGACAACTATAAATAAGCTTAAATATTGCTTTGTTTATTGTTGGATTGGTACGTGTTCATAACCGAAAATCATTCTATTTTAAAAATTATTATTTGAACATTCATTCATTGTGAATTTGTTCCCCATTGATAACCAGTTTATTTTTTTTTTTCTATGGGAGTCAATGGGCACCAGCAACAGATTGGTTACCAACATATTCAAAGGATTGTCTTTTATGTTCAACAGAAGAATGAAATTCATATTAGGTTTGAAACAACTTGAGGGTGAATAAATAAATGGTTCAACTGTCCCTTTACCTAGAATTCTTAGATTTTACTTATTGCGTAAAAAAGTATAATCCATCTGGCTCTAGATTGAGAATGATGGCTCCTCCGTTTGAGGGGAAAAACACCCTTTTATTGAATATGATGAGAAGACTGGAACACAGGAATCCATTTATAGTCTAGCCCTTTATGCAGAGCGCAAGTTTATTAGAGAGAAGTTTCAGGTAATGATGAATAATGACAGATAACAGGATTGTGGAAGCGGTAGAAATCGCTCGGCTAAGCCAGGCTAACCACAGCTAAGCTGTAAAAGGATCCTGTAATGATTTTTCAACAGTTCATTGCATCCGCCATCACATCAGTGTCAACATCCGTGAGAAATTCGTGAAAAATGTGCCATTGTCCCATTTCAGACAGCCTGCTCCCCATAATCCACTCAGAACGAAGACTACTTTCACAAAGAAAATCGAGTAATGAGAGAGCCTGAAAACTAAATGTTTATGGAAAAAAAAAAAAAAATGCAGTCGGCTCCATCTGGCTAAGCACGGCATGTATTCTGTTTTTGAACATTAAAGCATCGGTATATATGCGGCCTGGCAGAGTATAAACTCTGACATGTGTACAAAATTGCTGTGAGAGAATGATGAAGGAGCGGCTCAGTAAAAATGCTGCTTTTAAGTAAGCCTCCATTGATTCAGACACAGAGATGCATCGCCTGATACATCTTTAAAGTGCTCCGAGCTGCCCGCTTCTAGGATAGATTGCACAAGCGATGCATCAGAAACTGCGCCAAACAGCTTTGATATTCGATTTAGCGTTGTTCGAGAAGAAATTAGGATTTTTGAAGGCAAAACATTCTCATTATAAGAATACTGAATTAAATATTTTAGTTTTCCAAATGGCTAATAATGTTCATGAATACTCAAAGGTTCCACATGAATAATTCGCTCGTTGCTTATTTAAGGAAAGCCCAGTAAATCATTAGAATCCGGCCGGGTCAACAAGGCAGCCAAAAGTAAGACCCCATGAAAGCATAATTTCTACTCCGCAATTGATCAAAGCAGAGAAAAAGGCAAGCTGGCGAGCCCTCGTGTTTCCACAGTGCGCTCTGAGGTTTCGGAGCATCTGTAATGAGTCCTAATGATGGACGGGGTGGGCTAAGAGCCAGGTAATCGTGGCAGCCCACTTTTCTGACATTTCATTTCATGTTAGCAGGGCGATATCTTCTCGCCCTCTTGTTGCCTCTGTCTTTGTCTTGATTTTCCACTTTCTAAGCCGTGGGTGATAAACTTCAAACCAGGTGTCAGTCGACAGGTCTTTTTTTCGCTTATCTCACTTGCAGAGTTTCAGACATTGTTTTCACACCGCAAGGCTTAAGGCGCAATAGGTAAGAGCACTGCAACTGCTCAATGTGATAGGAAAGGTCTGCGAGAGTGAATACAGCATATTCAAGAAACCAGATGTAATTATTTCGAGATGAAGCGTGTCATTTGTTTGATATATATTCTAAGTCAAATAGAAGAAGGATTTAGGTGTCAAATCCAAGTGTATTCATAAAGCACTTTTCACAAACGCACGGCTTCACAAAAAAATCACAATGTTAATGTTTATATTATCTTAAAACTGTCATGCCTTTGTCACATTAGCAGATGAGAGCTGGTGATAATAGAATTCTGTGACTATGCAATCAAACAGTTGAGATATGCTACATACGCTGCAAAAATGATTTTTTCGAAGTTACAAATAAAGATCATTGGAGTGTGAGATAAAGTAGAAGTGTTCGTTTCTATTTTTCTAAACTAATTGTGAAATATTCTAGCAATTTCTAAGAGAAAACTGTTTTGTGTCATCATTGCCTTTTCTGAGTATGTGAATAAAGTTGGATGTGTTATATAAAGTTGGATATATTATATAAAGAAATGGGTGATAAGAAATTTGTACAGTAGGTCGATTTCCCTAAAAAGTGGCACTTATGGTCAAGGTTTATAATTACACTCTTCATTTTTAAGAATAGACCATTAAAATCCAGTTCAGTTGAGCTCTAATTTGAAAATCTGGTAGGTACAGACCCAAATCTGATGATCCAAATGGGCAAAATCATGAATGGATGCAGTGAAGTGTCGCAGTCTACAATCAACTCTGAATGAGCTAATCTTTGGATTCGGAAATTAATTTCATGCTTTCGCTCAATGTCCTTTTTGAAAAGACCAGCCGTAACTTCCTTTCACTGCTAGTTTGGTGCTGGTCTACATGATGAACCAGCGTAGGCATGCTGAAGGAATGATCTGATGTTAATATTTAATATGCCCAAATCAATTCATGAATATTGATTTTATATCGTGTTGTACAACCAGAATTAGACTCTGGCAAACAAGCACTAGCCATTTGGCACTGGCTACTTTTAAGTCTTTTGTTTGTTTCGTTTGTTTATTAGGTCTGCTACAATAAGTTTTCCTCGCACTGGGAGAGATTGGTAGAGATTTCAAAAAAAGAGCCCTAGATTTGCCAAACAGCATGGTCTTTCTTGTTGACAAATGAAGGCTTACTGACCAATGAGCTCTTGCATTCAAAACACGCTGGTCTTCTCAGCTGAGACGTGCCTTGTGTGCCGTTTTAAGTTGAGCATGCGCTTACATGCGTGCATGCAAATATGTACCCGTGTTTTCTGCAAAAACTGCAGCCGCTACCAATTCCAATAAACGGCACCAAGCTTCAGCCAAGAATTTAAGCAGCTAAATGGCTTCTCAATCCCCCCAATAGAGTCTACAATGAAAGCCTTCAGTTTTCTGCATTAGCTGTCTGAAAATGGCTAGGGAGGGGAAAGAAATGAGGAAACACTCCTTCTTGGCAAGCTGCATGATTAGTCTGTTAGCTGGCACAAGCGGAGGTCTCCCCCCTTCAAGGCGAGAGGAAAGCAGGGGAAAGAAAAAGAGTGCTTTCTGCTTCCAGAGTATTCTGTCTGGGGATGTTCCTTTTAAAAACAGACCTACTTCCTACCGAGTTTTTTTTTTTTAACGCAAACTCATACATACACTTGCAATTTCTTTCCAGCTAGGCCAGCGGACCCACTGGGAACCAGTGCAATCCAGTCTCATTCACGTGTACAGTTTTGGGAGCTTTTTAAATTCCTCTTGCGTCAGCACAAGTCTCGCAGGCAATCCGCCGAGCTTTGTCATGGTGTGGCATTGATGTCTGCATTTGTATTAGGCCCTGTTTACACCTGACTTAACGACTTAATTGAAATACACAAAGCGCATCACAATACCAGCACAAATAGCAGATGGGTAAACTAAAAATTGCAACTGGATAGCAACTCAGATTGTGTTCCCTGTCAATAAAACCCAGGTTTAATAATCCTTATGAAGTTTGCTGGTTTTAGCTGGTCTCACAGCTGGTTTGACTGGACAGCTCGGATGGTTTTACACACTTTTCAGTGAGGATGGGAGATCAGCTAGTCCTCAACCCTGACCAGCTGAATAAAAAAAGAAAAAAAAATTATCCAAAACCAAAAAAAAAAAAAAGAAGAAGCTTAAACCAGGCCTTAATTTACCCGTTTGTACAGACTGGTCAGTTTTGATGGTCAATTATCTAGACCAGGGGTGGCGAACCTCAGTCCTGGAGAGCTGCAGCCCTGCAGAGTTTTGCTTCAAGCCTAATCAAACACCCTTGAACAAGCTAAACAAGGGCTGGATGGTTACTTGGAAGCTACAAACTCTGCAGTCAAGGTTTAGCGAGTCCCACAGCCTGATAATCTAGCGGTCTATCTGAAATGTGTCCAAAACCCCTCTTAAACCACATGAACTGACCAACATAATCAGTTTGTCCAAACTGCCAACCCTTACGTTTTTTCCAGTAAAGGTTTCAAGATTTCACATCCAACTTGTCAAGAGCTTGAAGAAACAGCAGATGTCTGCAAAACAAGTTTGGCTTGTCAGTTTTGACAATCTAAGAAGGGTTTTGAACACATTTCAGCTGATAAAGGTGGAGATCTGCTAGACCAACCTGCAAAACCACAGTTTGACCATTCTGGTAAACCATCTAGACCAGTGGTTTTCAATCCTGTTCCTCAGGACCCACTGCACATTTAGCATGTCTCTCTAATCGGACACACTCAATCTGGTTCATGGAGCTCGTCTCGAATGAGCTGTATATCTAAATCAGGTGTGTAAATTAAGGAGACACGCATAATGTGCTGAGCTGTGGGTCCCCAGGAACAAGTTTGAAAACCACTGATCTACACCAATTTAAACCAGTCAAGATTTAGCTAGTCCCTCAGCATCATAAGCTACTGTTTAGGACATAAACAATTTGTCCATGCTGTGAAGCCTTGCACTGTTTACTTTTAAGATATTAAGATTGCTGTCACATCCAAGTTGTCAAATACTAAAAGTAAAAGCAGATGTCTGCCCATTTTTGCAAACTGGTCAGTTTTGATGGTCTCAAAGGTGTTTCAAACTATTTTCAGAGAAAGATCAGCTAGATAACCAGCGAAACACCAGCTTGACCATTCTGTGAGACCATCTAGACCAGGGGTAGGCAACGTCTGATTAGGGTTGGAGTGAAACTCTGCAGGACATTGGCACTCCAGGACCGACGTTGCCTACCCCTGATCTAGACTAATATAAATCAGCCAAGGATTTTTCTACAAGCTGGTTAAATTGGTCAATGTTTCAGGGGTTTTTGATACTTTACAGATGGTCAGGGTGGGAGGTGATTTAGACCGACCAGATAAACACTAGTTTACAATGCTGGCTAGACCGTCTTAAATCAGTCCCTACTTTAGGCTGGTTTAAGCAGTGTGTTTTTCAGCAGGGTCTGCATGATTGATCATCGCTGTCTCAAGCACTAAATTACTTTGTGTATTAAAGAAAAGTATAAAAGATTACACATACTGATGAGTAATTCTCTGCCACAGGCACATTTCACTCAAATTCGATCACATAAAATTCAGTCACACACACACAAACACAGGTCAAAACAGCTCTCCTACCCTGATGAAAAGAGCTGCTAGACCAGTACTAAACAGGAGAAACCAACCAGCATGGAAATAGCAGGGCTGTGCCAAATGAGATAATTGAAAATGCAGTGACACTCCACTGTGAAGCGCGTCAACAGTGAATGCTTCAAGAAGTGATTGAACGTGAATGTTTCTTTAAGCATCAAAACTCTCCCCTATGATACTGATGTGAAAAGTGAGGAACAAAAACACATTAGAACAACATCCCACACTTTCTTGCTACAGAGCGCCTACAAAGAGCCTTTGTTCTCCCACAAGACAATTGAAATTTCCAAAAGGATTCCCACGGATTCTAAATGCGGCTCTTGCGCTTGCCTTGGCATGAGAAAGTGCCAAAAGCACAGTGGCTCGTGGGCCTACACGTGTCCATTTAGCCAAACAGCCGCTCCGTAGCTGATCGACAGCAGATAGCATTTTAAGAAACGGACCATCAAGACGGTCTCGTACATCGACAATAAAACAAAATGTCCGTCACGAGTGCATTTCGACACAACAAAGCTGTAGAAAAAGAAAGAAACCCATGCAAAGGAACAGAGAGGAAAAGAACAATAGAGATCCGTTTTCCTTTTCTGTTAGGAGAGGTTAAAGACACAAAAGAACTGTGCTGTTAGGTATGGTGAAGAGGAAAAAAAGAAAATAACAAGTGAAAGGAAGAAATTTAAAGCAACCCGGCAAACTGGCTCACACCAAGTGATTCCACATAGAACAAAGACTTCTGGAGAAAATCTCACAAAATTGGGTTAGGCAGGCCAACTAGAAACCCAACCACCACTTGAGAGTCTGGCTTCTAAAGCCCACCCACATTAGACAAACGTACATGAGTCTGTAGTAGTAAGTAGAAACCCTTTTCCCTTGTTGTGTGTTTTTCTAAGTGCCGTGAAACACGTGTCCTAACCAGGCACAAAGTCTCACTTAAGCATGCCTGGTTTGGACGCTGTACTTCAGCTGAAAAGTGTATTGATCATAGTGCATGTGTCATTCCTGCATTGCGCTACTCACCGATGACCGTGGCGGCCAGCTCTTTCTTGCCAGAGCCCAGACTGTTCTTCACCTCGCATACAAAAGTGGTGTTCACCGTTTCGTCCACCTTCCTCACCAGCAGCCGGTACTGATCCACTCGTACCGAAGGCGGCAGCTGACCCGACGCGCTGAAGAACCATTGACAGAGAAAAGAGCATTTGTAGCTAGTCTTTGACTACCAGGGTGGCTTAACTTTTCACTATTATATAGTAGTATGCACTATATATACTTGTATAAGCATAAAATTCTTCTGAAATTTATACATGCATGTGTGTGTATTTATATATATATATATAAGAAATAAATATACACAGTAATTAAAATACACAGTACAAAGAAACAGTAATAAACATCAGTATCAAAATATGTTGAAAAACATGGAATAACGCATGTAAGCAGGGGTCTGTTTCTTTAAACAAGTTTACCAAATAAGTAGTGCTATCAAATGATTAAAATAAAAGTTTTTGTTTACATTATATATGTGTGTGTACTGTGTATATTTATTATTTATATATAAATACACACATGCATGTATATATTTCAGCAAAAAATAATGTTATGTTTGTATATTAAAAATATATAATATAAATATAATATAATATATAAAGTTATATGAATATAAATATATAATAATGTTATGTTTGTACATTAAATACATTTATATATATATATATATATATATATATATATACATATACGTATATATATATATAATATAAACCATATTAATATAAATATATACATGTAAATAATTTCAAAATATATACTGTATGCCTGCATATTTATGCATATACATAATAAATATTCACATGTACACAGTACAAGTATTATGTAAACAAAATGTTTTATTTTGGATGCAGTTAACTGCGCTAAATCAATTGACAGCACTAAAAATAAGCCAGGTTTATTTCAGTAAGCCTGACTTATAAGCCTGGCTTTAATTGGTAAACTTGTTTTATGAAACAGGCCCTAGATGCACATATAAAATAACGTGGCCATCAAACACTAAACAGCATTCAAATCTAAACTGCCTAACATTTCTGGAAGAAATCTCTACCCAGGAAGTCAATTTGTATGTGTCACTTCAAATGCTTAGAGACTGCTGGCGCCATTACCAGGCGGTTACAAAAGCGGCTAAGAGAAGATATCGCACAGAAATGATTGCATCCAATCATAATAAGCCTCGTGTTTTGTGTAGGACTATTGACTCTGTTCTCAATGTTCCACAAACTCTATGTGGTGATACCTCCTGAGCCACCTGTGAGTGTTTTTCTCATTTTTTTATTAATAAGGTATGTTCTATTAGGGCGCTTAATCAGCCTGTTGCTAACGATTCTTCTGTCTTTGTCCACTGCTCTGCGGTACTTGATATGTTTGAGTCTGTGACTCTGGATATGTTACAGGAGATTGTTGGTCATTTAAAGCACTCGAAATCTCTGTAAGATGCTCTTCCTCCTCGATTTGTTAAGACGGGTTTTTCCACTCTAGGGCCACCTGTTTTAGCAATTGTCAACAGTAGTTTGTCCTCAGGTGTGTTCCCTGAAAAGTTTAAATACGCAGAAGTGCAACCTTTGCTCAAGAAAACCTGGCCTGGATACTGCAGACCTTGAAAAGTTCTTGAAAAGGTAGTATGTAATCAATTAATGACTTTATTGAAAGATCACAAATTTTCCAGTCTGGCTTCAGTGCCTTGCACAGTACAGAACTGTCTTTGTTGAAAGTTTTTAATGATATCTTTTTAGCTACTGATTCTGGGGACAGTGTCATCCTTGTGCTTCTTGATTTAACCGCTCAAGTCTTTCACCGTCTTTGATACGGAGGATCATGAAATTTGAATTTCTCGGTTGGAAAAAGGGACAGGGCTTTAGAGGTTTAGGTCCTATCTGGAAGGACGGATGTTCAGCGTTAGCATTGGGGATTATGTCTCTTCCCCTGCCCCTCTGTTGTATGGGGTACCACAGGGCTCAGTGTTAGGTCCTCTTCTTTTTTCTCTCTATTTGCTCCCCCTTGGGTCAATAATTAGGAGGCATGGCACGTCTTTCCACATGTATGCCAAAGACACCCGGATCTATGTCCCAATTAAAAAAAGGGAGACTGTCGGACCACTGCGTTAGTGTCTTGATGACATAAAGTCCTGGATGGCTCTTCATTTTTTGTCAAGTGTTAATGAAAAGAAAAGGGAAGTTATAGTTTTTGAGGATATTACTGGGACTTCCACAGTTGATTTGTGTGCCCCAGCCCAGTACATCAAACTGACTATCACAAACTTTGGGGTTAAACTCGATTCTGACCTAAAGTTGGACAGTCAATTAGGGACAGTTGTCAAGTCAAGCTTTTTCAGCGAGACAGCTGAGAAAAATAAAGCCATTTCTCTCAAGACAACAATTTGAAACCGTAATCCATGCCTTTGTCACTACTCACCTGGATTACTGTAATTCACTATATTTGGGGATAAGTGGCTCTTCTTTGGCCCGTCTGCAGCTGGTGCATAATGTCTTTTAACAGGGAGTCGCAAGTTTGAGAATATTACTCCCATTTTATACTCACTTCACTGGCCGCCTGTACAATATAGACTTCATTTTTAAAATCTTTTGTTTGTTTTAAATCCTTAAATGGTTCTGCCCCACACTATATATCTGAACTGTTACACCCCTATATACCATCGCATGCTCTTAGCTCAGCAGATCAGCTGCTTCTTAGAGTCCCAAAAACTAGAGCTCAGAGGTGACCTTGCATTTGCAATGGCTGCCCCCAAGTTATAGAATGTTCTGCCTCTTTAAATTAGGCAGGCCCCTTCACTGTCTTTGTTTAAATCCCATTCTCCTTGGCCTTTGACACCTGATCTGATATTTGAGGAATAGTGTATATGTATGGTTTACTGTACATGTGCAGTCTTATTGTTTTAAATGTGTATTATGAGTGATGTGTGGTTTTTTATTCTCATTTTACTGTTCAGCACTTTGATCTGCTGCTGGGTGGTTGTAAAGTGCTGTATAAATAAAGGTTGAATGAATGAATGAATGAAGTGGTTTAAAGCTGTGCAAGCTTTACAAGTGTTGATGATTGCAATCTACTCCATCTTTCCTTTGATCATCCGTCCAGACATAGACAAAAACATGATTTTATCCACATTCAATTGTTTATTAACATGAATGAATGGAGCTGGATTAAAGCTTTTTATTTAAAGCATAGGCTCTGTTCTGTCTCTTACATATTGAATGTTCAGATATTCATACAACAAAATATTCTGTCTGCTTTGAAAATGTTGTGAAAATGTGCCTAGAAACTGGTAGTGAAAGAGTGTTCAATATTATTAAATGGCTTTGCATTGATATAAGAGTTACACACGAGGCTTAGTTAAAGTATTAATCTTAGTCTTTTCCTGCATTTCTTATTTACTTTTATTTAATTACATATAAGGTTTTTTTATGGAGATTATTTTATTTTCTGATTGCTTTCACCCCAATCAACAGATGAAAAAGAAAACCAAGGTCTGAAAACACAGCTCGAGGTCAAACTGATGTAATGTTTTCTGTATATAACGCATATCATTTCATAATCAAAAAAACAGCTGATAAATAATACAGTTGTAACAACTCTCCCGCAGTACATAGGAATTAAATGCAAATAAATCACTAATGTAATCGCTATTTTTTATAGTATCAATTTAAAATGTTCACAAAACATATCTGTTCCCTTTCCATCTCACGTATTTACAAAAACTGCATCCATATCTCTCTAAATGTATTGTTAAGCATGTTTCGAGACAATGACTGCTTGTGTTTTTAGTGTGTGTGTTGTTTTTCATGCCGCTTTAATGAACACCATTATAATTAGGCCTACTCCATCTAAAAAAGTGCCTGTTAAAAGTGTTGCATATTTGTCAAACAACTTCAAACCCTGCAATCAAACGGTTACATCCAAGTGTCTTTCGCCCAATAAGTCTTGCTAATAAATGTTGTCTCTCGATCTGTATCGATTTAGGTTCTTCTTTATTTTGGTGAGAAAATGAAGTTGAAGCAGTGAAGCGTTAATAGGCTGCTGTTGCTTTATACCGCAGGCAGAGATGCTTCCTCAATTCACAGCCAATTAGCCCGTGGCTGTTGTTAGCAGCGAAACTGCCATATTTGACATTGTTTCAGTCATATCGGAGATGGAACAACAGCACATAAATATAAATATGAAATATGGATTCTCTTCAGACTAAATGAATATTAATGCTAATGAAAACAGAATGAAAAATGCTTATGTTGTTTTCTACGCTTTCTGAGTAAATTCTGTCAGCCGCTGAATGTTACTGTATGTGTTTTTTTCTTTTACAGAAGGAAATATTTAGCAGAATGTACAAGCAGATGTTTTATATACAAAGTTATATAAAGAGTTTATATACATGTTTTTAACAATTCTCAAGAATCATGTTTTTTCATTGTGCTGTCCAATTAACCTCAATCAAACTGCAGCTGGGGTATTTTGACAAGGTAGAAGAAATAACTTTAAAAACTGCGAACTAACACACACGCAAAAAAACATTTGTTTCATGGGTTTCAAGTTATGTTTTTGTAAATAATCCAGTGCTGTCAAACGATGAATCGCATCCGAAATAAAAGTTTGTCTTTGCATAATAAATGTGTTTATACTGTTTATTATGTTTTTATTAAAGTACACTATATATTTTGAAAGTAATCGTGATTATTCATTTGACGGCACTAAAATAAACATATATATACATACATATGCATACACACTACAGTTGTTTTTTTTTGCTTTTTTATAATAATTAATACATTTATTCAGAAAGAAAATTTGTGAGAAATGACAACTAAGACATTTTTAATGTTACAAAAGACTAAAATTCCCCCCAAAATGCTCTTCTTTAGAACTTTCTATTCAAAGCATATTAAAAAAAAAGGTTTCCTCAAAAATATTAAGCAGCAAAACTGCTTTCAACTAATAATTATAAGATATGTTTTTTTTTAGCAGCATGTTAAACTGACTTATGAAGGAGTTGATGCTCGAAATTCAGCATTGCATTACAAAAACTTTTCACTTTTTAAAATATACTGAAATAGAAGACAGCTATTATAAATTGGAATATTATTTCATGATGTTTATTTTAAATTAAATTAATGAAGCCTCGGTGAGACTTTCCAAAACGTCTGAATGATAGATTACAATTGAGAACCAAAAAAACCTCTTTGCTCTGTTCCTTCGCTTTTTAAGTAATATTACAGCACTGTATGATGAACAAATCATAATTTGAATGTATTTCCCTGCATCATAGCTCCTGAACAGCTTTTGTGCTCTCACTCAAACCTGACACCGTCAGTCAGGAGATGAGTGCGTTTAATGTAAATGTGCATATTGTATTCAACCAGAACAAATAGGGGTTTGGATGCACAAATGCATAAACGATGACAGAATTGTAAACTATTGCCTAGAGTTCACTCACGCTTTCCAGGTAACATCAGTGGGTGCTGGATTGGCATCGGCTTGGCAGGTTAAAACAGCATCAGTCCGACCCATATACCAGTTATTGTCATAGCCTTCTATTGTCACAGTGGGTGGATCTAGAGAGAGAGAGAGAGACATCCATCTGTAAATCCTGCATTGCAAGCGCAGTTCAGAGGCTGGTTATCTGTGTTCAGGGGTGGGAAGAGAAGATACAGGTTTGCTGAAGGTGGCATTGCCCTATCGACTCTCAAAGTGCTTTGACACGCTGGAGAAATGCAAGAGAATGAAAGCGCAAGAGGTGAGGATGTTCCAACAGCGCCGTTTATAAAAGGAAACGGTGAAGTTGCAAATCTCTGACATCCTCACAAACATTCCAGCTCAGCAATGCAAACACAGACACCTCAAACACTCTGTAAATAGCTTTCATGACAAAAAAAAAAACGTGAACAATGTGTTGAGGCTGACATGCGATGTGAGGCAGAGGCGAAGATGCTTAAATGCATTTTTTGCCGAAACTGGGAGGTGGGGGTGGTGATGGAGGAAAGGTGTTCTGAGCGAATGATACGGGAGGGATTACGAGTTCACGTGTGTGCCACTGACAACGCACTTCTTTACAGGATTAGTTCGGCCACAAATGAAAATTCTGTCCTCGTTTACTTGCTTCGTGTCGTTCCGAACTCGTATGACGTTCGCTCTTGCTTGAAACACTACAAGAGAAGTTTTGAATAATCTGCTGGTCGGCTTTTCTTTTCAATTACAGTACAATGAGCAGGAACTGAAGCTTTCGAGCTTCAATAAGGACACAAAAGAGCCATAAAAGCCTTGGAAAGTTATACGGTAGCTTTGTGGGTACCGGAGTCGATTATTGATTGATAATCTTCCCCTCCAGTGAACTACTAGCCGGCAGCGGGATTATTGAGCGAGTGAAAGCCAATCACAAACGATTCATTCAGACCTGTGTTGTGCTGCCAAAAGCACTGCAAGCATAAGACTGTTTTTACTTGAAATAAAATACATTTTAACAGAAACGAACACTAGTTAACACTCTCAATACATTCTTAATTTGCTGCTAATGAATAGTTAGTGTGGTAGATGTTAAGTTTAGGTATTGGTAGGATTAGGGATGTAGAATAAGGCACTAATATGTGCTCATTTAGCACTAATATTCTAGTAATACGCTTGCTAAAAAGCAACTATTAGGTGTAAAAATAAAATAAAATGCTACCAAAAGAACGAAACATTAAAAAAGACTTGTTTATTTAATTAACTTTAAATTTGCATTATTGAAATTAGTTGAACCTGACATGAACTGTAACAAAAAAATAATAAAAGCAATTGTTATAAAAATTCTAATTAGAAATGACCCCCAAAAAAAGAAAATAAAAACTGAGAATAGAAAAATGTAAATATAAAAACTGGTAAAACTTTACAATAAGGTGTCATTTGTTCAAATTAGTTAACATGAACATATTGATTACAGCATCATTTTGTTGTCAGTTAATGAAAATAGTTGTTTATTGTTAGTTCATGAGTGCATGGACTAATGTTAACATGCATAACTTCTGATATTAATAATGCATTAGTAAATGAGGAAATTAAATAGCTAAAACTAATAAATGATGTAGAAGCATTGTTCATTCTTAGTTCATTTTAACTAATGTCAAAAAATAAACCCAAAAAACATTTATTTTATTTGCATCTAATTTAAAAATGTAATAAAAAAAACAATATTAATACAAAATATTAGATATAGCATTATTCAAACTTTAAATGTACTATTTATTGCTACTTTTTCTTATTTGCATTTGAGAGCCATAAACATCAGCATTTTTATTATATTCAAAAGACCAACCAAGGTTTTCTTCAGAAATTCATTCTTTATGTTCCACAGAAGCAAGCATAGACTTTCTTGAATAACTGCTCCTGCGGTTTGTGTGTGTGTGTGTGTGTGTGTGTCTGAATCTTACACTCCACCACCAGCTTCAGCGGAAAGGGTTGCGGTTCAGTCTGCGTCCTCTGATTCACCACGCAGGTGATTTCTTTTCCGTTTTCATTGGGTGTTGGGATCATCCGATACTCGCTCTTCACGGTCACCGTGCCGTCTATCTCTGGCACTGAGGTGTGGTTATAGCGGCCAGCCATGGTGGTGATCCAGGAGATTGTTGCTTCTGGTTTTCCTTGGGCTGCTTCGCACCGGGCCACGACCACCTCAGAGGAACCGGCTTGCACCGAGATAGCTCTAGCAGAGTTTCTGGGTCTGGCTGATGAAGGGGAAAAAAAAGAAAAAATAACTAAAAATATCAAGAGTTTGCTGCCTTTTTTTCTTCTTTTTTAAATCTATCAAGTGGCCCTTGAGCTAAAAGAAACTCAGCAAAGCTACTCAGCACTCAGACCTCTTATTGGATTCTATTAATGAAATAATAGTCAGTCAGTCATTATCCACAAAAAAAGAGCCACTTATTACACATCTACTTACTAAATAAAAAAAATAAATGGACATGAAATATTGATTGAATACTGGAGAAGAAAGAGCACAGAGTGATACGAGAGACATGAAACTAGCACACTTATGTAGGAAACCAGATGCCTGGGACAATCTGGGACGGTCAATTATACAGGTCATTATACAAAAATATTATAACTCACAGATCTAGAATCAAGCATATCAGAGAGCTGTGATAATATCTGAGAGCGGCTTTTCAATGCAATACTGACAACTACAGACCTGATGGTCAACAATGAGATCAAATATTAAAGATAAATGCAACCAAATGTTTAGGAATCAGTCATTTTTTATCACAGGTGTTTATTTTTTTATTTTTTATAAATTTGTCACATTTAATAAAAGCAAATAAGACAACTGCTGAAAAAAAAGTTAACTTGATTTACACCATTTTGTCTTAATTTGCAAAAGTGAATATAAAATTCAATGAGAACAACCTAGACAAAAAAACCCTGCAGAAAATAAATTAAAATCTAATTTAATTTACAGAATGTCTTAGCTCTAACTAAAATTGATTCAACGTTCATGAAAACAACTAAAAAAGACAAACAAAAAACCCACTGAATTAAACAGTTGCTCTATATTTCATTTATTTATCATATTTAAATCAAAGCAAATGAATTGCTGAAATTAAATTTCAAATTTCCAAATTCAAATTTGATTTACTTGTTTGTCTATATTCACCGAAATTAACAAAATTTCATAAATCAACAAAAAAACTGCTGAACAAAAAATAAATAGACACTCTAAATGGTGTTTTACATATTTTTGCAACAAAAGAAAAATTTCATTAAAAGAATACGTGGGAAAATATAGATTTTTATTACTAAAAATGCTCTGTGCATATAAAGTGCACATAAACAACATGAGGAAACATCAGTGACAGGCACTCTCTCTCTCTCTCTCTCTATATATATATATATATACACACACACACACACACACACTGAACACTTCAGAATAGGTTACACTTGTAAATAGTTAGCAAGTAGTTTCTTAAGTTAAGGTATTGGTTAAAATTACAGTAAGGATGTAGAATAAAGCACTAATATGTGATAATAAATATTTTAGCAATATACAAACTAATAAGCAATTAATATATATGCACATACATATATACATACACACACACACACATATATAAACATACATATATTAGGGGTGTAATGATACATCGTATCGTATTGAACCGTTCGGTACGAGGCTTTCGGTTCGGTACGCATACGAACCGAACGATTCAGAAAAAAATAAAATAAAAAACAATAAACAGTGTCAATTATAATGTTTACAGTGCTACGCTCAACAAGGCAGCGCAAACGATGGGACAGGGAACCCGCTGTCTGCTCCTCTAACACCCAAACATACGAGAACCAGAAACACACACATTACAAACGATCCCCGCAGCATTCAGGATTTCCCTTTGCCATTTCAACCCAGCATCCAGCTGTATCTTTCTGCTCTAACACACTAAAATAAAATTAAACAGTGGATCTCTTCCCCTGTCACCTCCCCTCCCACGGATTGTCCCGCAGGAAGAAACAGCGCCCTGGATGTCAGTGGATGGCGCGCACGGTCTACGAACAGCTCAAATCTACTTTTTATTAACTTTTAATTCATCAATAAATACCATCCAAGGCTGACTTTTCCAAAACACTTCTTTATTTGCTGCTAAGAAGAAACCCCAGAAGATAT
>JAUMHI010000064.1:17144178-17198752 GCA_032359435.1 Enteromius unitaeniatus
CAACAGAAACCATTAAAAATATCAGTGAAAACTGTTATATTGAGAATTAGGGTGCATTGAATAACATTATGTGACCACAGAGAAGCAAGATAATATGATACACTGACGTAATGAATATGCAAATTGATATATGACGTCATCTAGCAATCTAAATCGGATGTGTGGAAGGTTTAATAATTTTTTGTTATTAAAATTGAAGTTCCTGTTTCAAAGTTTACAGATTGATGGCTAATGTGTGTGCATTTTTTTATTACTTTAATAAATTTTCTAGATTTTATGTTGCTGTCAACAGCTGTAAGTTACTGTTTTTCAAATTACAATCTATTTTTTTAGACTTCACCCATAAAAATCAGCCATTAGGATATGAAGGGGCCACAGAGTTATAAATGGGTGACAGAAAAGAGCAAGGAGGTGGGAAAGAGTCAACGCTGGGAATGAAGAAGCCAGAAAGACAGATAAAGAAGAGCTGGCAATAAAATGAGGATGTACAGTAGATGCTAGAAGGGGGAAGAGAAGGAACAGACTGAAAAGAGAGAGAGGAACAGCAGGCGATGGCAATGGAGCTAAAGAACGAGGTGAAAGGGGTGAAACAGAAAGAGATTTCAGAGCTGAGGTGGAGGAATTGCAGGGCATGAGAGCAGAAGGGAAAGATAATAAAAGAATAAAGATGCAGGTGAAATGAGAAAAGGAGGAGGGAGCGAGAGAAAACGGATGCAGAGGTGAGGGGGAGAGCCAATCTGCAAAAGGTGAACAGGTGGAGGAGAGAAAACTGAGAATGAGAGGAAGAGAGTATGCCAGGGCAGAAAAAGAAGAAAAGAGCTCAGAAACAGAAAGAGGAGAGGATGAGCCGAGTATGAGAGCAGGCATTCAGAACCATTAGAGATGCGACAAACGCATTTTAAGGGTGTAACAAACAATACACATATTCCTATCGAACCACTCGGCATTACACTGGACTAATCCCATTACATTTGGAAAATAAAAGAGCTTAAAGTGTGAAATATAATGTTCTCTGGTCCACTGCACTCAACAAGGCCGCCCCAACCAACGCAACAGGCACCATGATGTCTGCCCCGTGATAACCTCCCCTTGCTGAGGTGCATCGAAAGACCATCTAGTATAGTCAATAGCCAGAGATACAATACTTGGCAATAGGCTTTTGACATTCCTATTTCTTTTTATTAGGCCTATTATTATTAAGTTACATTTATTATTAAACTAAAATTATAATTCATTTCCCCCGCAATATTACCACTAAACAGACGTGCTGTGAGGACAACTAAAGATGAGGCTATTTACTTCCTCAATTAACATGTTGTGAAAAAGGTATTTTAAAACAGGTCTATTATATAATCAATTAAATAAAAATCTATTAAATAAAAAGCTTTATTTTGGCACCGACTTTCAAAAACAACCAGTTTAACACAAAATGTTTCTCATTTCATTTTTTCACTATATATGGGCCACAAGAGAAATCTTATAGGAATAAATGAAAAGCGTTATGTTACATGTTGCTTGTGTGTGATATCATAAGCAATACGTAGCAGCCTCACCTCGGCCAGATTTTCTAGAATTTGCCAATGGCTCTGATGTCTCTATAATGGTTTGACATGAGATATAATTCATTTTGGGTTAATCTAACAAGCAGTCCTTGGTCTCAATCTATTATTTGTTCCAGAACAAATAGTTTTGGCTGAGGGCAAAATCTCATCGCCGTTATATTTTATGTAGCAGAAACACAATGCATCATTAAATTACTGGAGCACTGGAGGAGGGTCTCTCTCACTCTATAGAGTGACTTATCGGATAAAAAAAAAAAACATGCATATGCACCTTACACATAATTTATACAAACATACTTGCATAAAGATGACTTTAGTGCCAACCAACATGGGCGAAAACTAGAAAAGCTCAAAACAGACCTTTAACCCTTTAAGTGCACTATCCATAGAAATAGGACACATTCAAGAGCTCATTTCCCTTAAGAGCGCATGTTAGATTGAGTGGCTGTAAGCACATAACGATAACAGACCCCAAGCGGTGCACATTCATGCATAAAAATGAGCTGCTAAAGTGAGTTACTTGAAGGGAAAAAATACAAATAAAAATGTTAACCTTAACTTAGCAATGCATAATAAACTAATTACGCTTGATATCTTCATCTTTCATATTGTAAGTGATGCCGCCTAACTTCACTTGTAGCATGTACATGTGAAAACGGATATCGGCGCCTCTCTAAAAACACAGGTTTGATTGAGGATATGAGTGGAGCCACAACAGCTCATCTGCATAACAAAGACGAAAATAAGAACAAATGCAGAAGGGAAAGAGAGATAAACACTCTGCAGGTGGGCACGTGTACATGAACGCACTTCCTCCATTATTTCACCAGCTGGATGCCGCGTCGCCAGGGGCCTCGAGATGCTGGTCGCCGAGGCTCATTTAAGTGCCATTAGAGCCAGCCGGTCGTACACTTATGCTAACAATGAACACAGAGAATGAGGGTAAAAGCGGAGGGGAGGAGAGCGCACTTAAAGAAACGGAAAGAGACGGGAATTGTTATAGCATATTTACTCGCCGTCATCAATTCTCTCTCCTCATTAGCCCGGCACAGGTCTGATCACTTTGTTAGAATTGATTCAGGATGAGTGAAGTTGTTTGCCTGCCGCTCCGTCTAAAAGGGACGGCAGCGTACAATTACATTACAAGCATGTAAACAAGCCACATGAACGTGGCGAGGGAGAATGCGAGGCGCCGCGCTTTTGTGGGGACCGACTGTGTCTAATGTGTGCGTGCGTGCGAGTACGTGTTTGGACAAATGTATTCCCTCCGCAGCAGGAGCGAGGCATTGATTTTCCCATATTACCACACGCCGGGGCCACAAAGCAAGCCACCGCCACTGTAATTACAGCGTGCCAACTGCAAATTCCCCCGCGCTCTCTTCCAAATCCTCCTCTCAGAGACTGCATTTCCCAGAATTCCCTGGCAGATTCAGACTTGAGGAGCGACAAGTGATTTGCTTGAAGGATTAGCGCTCCCAAAAATGGAAAAACGGGTTATTATTTCATCACCTTTATGATATGAAACCTGTCTGACCTTCTGCAAAACACAAAATGAGATTTTTAAAAATTGCTCATTTTTCCCGCGCGGTTACAATGACGACTTTAAAGATTAAAAAACGACCAGAGACTATATTGCTCGTATGCAATCATATGCAATCACGAAGTCATTCAATGGCTTTGTGTGAATTTGAGGCATTATTCACTCTCTTCAAGTGAGCTGTTAATCACTGTGACTGAATCATTGAGTCAGCGAGTTGAACTCAAAATGAAACAGTTTAGAAGAGTAAGAAGTCATGTGCTTAAAGGATTACTCATGCTTTACTCACCCTTGTCATTTCAAACCTTTACAACCTTCCGCGAAACATAAAAATAGGATATTATAATAACACTGGCCACCAATTTCCATGCAATTGCAATGAATCGGCTTTAAAAGCAACACATTAGCCGCACACTATATTTTATATGCTCTGTGTAATAAACAGGGCAACATTTTGAATGTTCGTTCACTGGCAAACCTCAGGTGCCTGGTATAAGCGAGTGAGTTAAAGTTCAGAACCAAATCAGTTGATTCACTGAATTAATCGTTCAGATCAGTTCTATGAATAGGATCCAGTATTTATTTAAAATACACATAATATTAATTTCTTCACAAGTCAGATTCACAAATATCTGTTCCTCACAAATTAACAGCATGGCTTCAGAAGAAGTATCCAAAACCACTTTTATGGTTAGGCTAAAATGTAATTTAATAATTACGGATAATCTTCTCCATTGAACACTCTTTTCATTAGTTTATTAAATCAGAGTTCGAAACTTAAATCAGTTCTCTGAACTGGATCAAATGATTCTTTGAAAATATGCCAGAAAAATTCACTCCTAGACTATTATTTCCTATTCACTCCTAAATTACTCTTTCTCATAAATGTATGTATGATTTTAGAAGACCTGAAAAAAAATAATCATAGGAACCACTTTTACCACTTCAAATGTATTATTATTTATTAGTTTGCTTCATTAAGTGAGTGAATTGAACTCATGAACCGAATCAGTTCAATTGACATTCAGCTCTGTTGTCACCTGGACCAATTAAATGACTTTTTTAAAACTACGAAAACTCTTTTAGTTACACATGTCTGTTGCTCAAATATGCATGGTAACACTTTGGAAGAACCAGCGAGAAAACCATCATATGATTCTTTATAGTCATTTGACAGCCTTAGTTCTCATTCACTTTTATTATATTCACAAACAAGACCAGAATATGCTTTAATTATTCCAATAGAATATGCATTTTTATTCCACATTAGAAAGTAGTCACGGGAGAGAGAAAAAACGCTTTTAATGACAACTTTTCCTTTAAACGGGAGAATGTAATCGGGGGAGGGGGAAGCAAAACTCATATGTTAAGGATTAGCAACGCGGTCTTGTGGGACTTTCTCCGGCTGAATCAAAGGTTAATCGCATTATGGGAAAACTGCATAATAGAAAACCTCACCACGGTGAACACGAGAGGGTCTCAGGCGCGGATGTAAACGTGACTGGAGCGGGATGTTTTGGGGGCGTGAGTGGGTGCAGATTATTCAAGGCGCGCTCGAGCTCTCGGATGGAGTGCGATCATCTGCGCGTGACTCAAGAGGCCGGCCGTGCGCGGGAATCAATTAACGGACACCTGTATGTGCTACAGTAAGGCACGCTCCCACGAGAGCGGCTCTGGATCGTAGAGATCTCTCCATAATGAAGCACCAGCCAGGCACTTGCACAAACTTAGACACGAACACACATTCCCCAGAGTGCCGCTGTCGACATGTAACAGCGTTCATCACATTACCGAAAAGCCCTAAATCACATTAAAGCCAGAGTGTAGCCTCAGAGCTAACCGTTAGCGCTGATCTCTGCTAGGAGACAGCCTGGCAAAAACCAACTCTGAGAGGCGATGGCAGCTGGCAGCTCCTGTCCGTGCTCTTATTTATAGGAAATTCCCACTGTAGGTTTACGAGCTCGCACTGTGGTAAAACTCCCGGGTGATTAGCCCCTGAATGAGAGCGGGTTGTTGCTAAACCCACTTCAGTGAGGGAATAATGAAGGTTAACGAATGAGCAGAAGAAGCTGGGAAGGATTACCACAGACACTGGTGAAAGTAATCATGATGATGTGTTACGACAGTCACGTTCGAGCTTTCCGTTCAATAACCGTGGAAGCATGTTTTCAATACTCAATCATAAAAGACTTCAAGTCTGGTTCTCACTGCTTCCCAATAAGGCTGAGTACAGCTAATTAGACAACAGAAGGACATTTAAAAAATACACCAAACGCCATACAGGTGAAAGTTCACAGAAATCTACAATATAAAGGCTGGACAGCTACTATATTCCACTGAGTACCAAATCATTTACAAACTGAACATTTTCTAGGCCTACAGATCTCAACTGACTGAGGTCTAATTGTTTTATTGCATTGATTTATTAGGCTACTTATATTATGATATATGAGCCATTACACGAAAATAACCAGCAAATCTTAAATCAATAATCATTTGTCAATATTTCTTCCTCAAAGGCATTTAAAACATTTTATTTGGTAAATTCAGGCTGGTTTATAATTTTTAATCTAAAAAGTTACTCAAGCGTGTGTGTGTGTAATTGTTATTTTTAGTATAATCTATAATAGTTACCTATTTATTACTTTATAATTTTTTTCAAATTTACTTTAGTATTTATATTTTTTATAGTATTTATTAATATATATATATATATTATTATATATATTTTTTTTTTCTTCATTTTTGTCATTTTGTCATGTGCCTTTGTCTTTTTATTACTTTTTCTAATATTTGTATTTGTTTATGCATGTAGTTGGTTAGTTTTACTACAACTTATTTTGTTCCAGTTGGATAGCAAGACAAAACGTATAACCTATTTTTGGCCTATATTTTATTTCAGTTTTTTCAGTTAACCAAAAATGAAGATAAACCAACACAAATGGTTGTTCATTGTTAGCTCATGATACCCGATGTATTTCCTAATATTCATGCTCTTTGTATCAACCTTGCACCAACACTACTACTGTACCAAACATGGCGTCTGAAACAAACACATACAAGAAACATGACCGCTCCAAACCCAGCACCACACTTTCCATTCTCTATTCCCTTTCAATGCTCTCCATTCTCCCAAATATTTAGACTGAGGTGCACCTGCGGACAAATAGATCATAGCATCCATGGCCTTCGCAGAAAGCGAGTTTCCTTTGATTCATTTTAGAGGGAGAAGCTCACACTCAGCAAGGCTGCGGATTTCTATATCAAGCCTTTTAATCATAACACGGTATTTGGAATTGAACGAGGCAGAACAACCACCCTGCACCAGCTTATCTGGGCTAAACGTCAGGTGTTTTCATTCGCTGGTGTTAGTATCCATGCATAGGCAAACCCACATGCACGCACACACACACACACACTGATGGCTTTGGGATTTGGAGCTCTAAATTAGGTTGCTTGTCGCATTTTCCCCATAGCGAGCTGTGCTCTGATTAAAAGCGTCCAATCTCTGGTTCGGTTGTCGAGCGTATTGGTCTCTCTCTCTCTCTCTCTTTCTCTCTTGTGCGCTTAACTCTGTTTCTACCGCCACACTGATCCCGAGATTTCAAGGATCTACAGCTCGATTTATGCATAAATAAATAAATATATAAAACAAGAGCTGAGGAAACCAATTATGTAACGCCGGCTTCACCTTGAGTAACATCATGTAGCGTGAAGGACGTTACCGCCATCTTATAAGATTACCCTATTGGCTTATCGGGCTGTCAATCACATCAGTGCACGTCCTTCAGCAAAAGCAATACCCAATAATTTGATCCCGGGCCATGAGCACCATCTGGGTTAACCGGAGATATATTAGATAGAGATGTGCCAAGCCACAAAACGTCCTGAGGGGTCAAGGTCCAGCTGGCCGTGGAGGAAAACATCCTGGGCTGTTTCTGAAAGATGACAGACGGAGACGGGAAGACAAAACAGCTCGTCTGAAGCCAGCGCTCCTCTGAGATACCTTCAGGGTTTCAACTCTTTCTGATGAATTATTTCCATCGTGTTTCATCCGTGACTTTTAAGAAATAAGGGTTTTTAAAAAACATTTCTATTGAGATTGCACTCATAAACGATCAATCCCATCTGAAAAAAAAACACTTAAGAACTAGAAAAAAATAGTGTGTATATAGAAATTCCCATGACCTTTTACGATTTTATTCATCTGTATGACTTTTAAAGGGCTGGAAATAACACTTTTGAAATTCTCTCATATTTTCAGCTTTTTAGGGACCCTCGTACGTTCCTCTGGTTGATTTCTGAAGGCAGCATAAGATGTATTCTTCATGATGATGATATCCCATAATCACACAGGTGCACCATTTGGTGGAGAAAAAAAGCATCTGTACCACTGAGAACGAGTCGATGAATTCATAATGCCTTTTTCACCCATTTATTGCAACTTCTGGGCTTGATATCTACCATTTAGAATTGGATCTGCGCCATTTAGAATTGAACTGAATGGCTTTTAAATTCCAATTTACTTTCTGAATATGAACTGCCATATTGTATATATATCTATCAAAGAATTAATCATGATTAAATCACATCTGTGTGTGTGTAACACGTGCATTTATAATCTATATATAACAAATACATGTGCATTTTTTCTAAATATATACTCTGTGTATTTATATATGCAATTAAACATAGACATATATTATGCAAACAAAAACGTTTTGTCAAACAAATATTGCGTCCAAAGTAAGTGTGTGTGTGTCTGTGTGTACACTATCCTATGGTAATTTAAATAAAAAAAGTAAAAGGTTACAGTATTTATTATTAATTAAAGATTATAAAATAAAATTATTTTCTAGTTAATATAAAAATAATATATATATATATATATACATATATAAATATGTTCCATTAAGCAGCATTATGTAATTTATATTAAATGTTCTTTGTGTTTATTAATGTTTTATATACTTTTTTTCCCCATTTACATACAATTTTTAATAAAATGATTCAAATATAAAATGTTTAGCACTTTACTTGCTTATATTGCATGAATAAATGCAATATAATATAACAGAGCAGGCCAAAAGAACGGCTCATTTTCCACAACACAGTGCCTCTTTAATTTTTTAAACTCTGCCTCCTTTCATTTCAAGTTCAATTCAAATTCACACTTCTGAACTACACGGGAGCAGATTTCTAATGAGAAATCAACATTCCAGTCACTAAAGATTTGCTTAGCTGCATGTTAAGCTCACTTCACATTCACACAAAACACCTTCATACTGTACAAAAACCCCACACGTCCCTTTGGAACACCTCCCTGCACTCTCAAACATAGACCGCTGTCACATCACACCTTCTTTTCCTGTGTGTGTGTGTGTGTGTGTGTGTGTAAACCCTCCATTCAGCTTTTCAGACGCTAATCCTCTTCACACACACACGCATCTCTCACACAGATGTTATGCCCCTCAATCACAATACATCTAACCGTCCTAAGCCAAGATTACTCTGCACCACCACCCCTCAAATCCCCCGCTTTCCATGACCTCAGTGCAGAACGCAGAAGAGCCGCAGCCTTCAGCATTCCCCACTCAGGCTTTCTGGAGTCAGAGTCCTGTATGTAGATCATTCTCACTCATTAGCTCACGGTTACTTTGATCAGACGGGGCAGATGCGGCTCTGATCCTGGATCAGCGACCCGACGTGACGCCCTCAGCGCTGTCTATTGCAACCCTATTGCAAGCGCATCTCTATGCAAGCATGTCCCTGTCCTGATTGGCCTCTAACAAGCATGCCTGGGTTTGTTAGAACAGGGCTTTAACAATATCCTGCCGGTATGTGCGATTCCCAGAAGAAAGGTCGAGGCTTCTGCACTTTGAAAAATAACAGAAGAGATCTGATCAAAGGGCAGCGCAAACAAGAGCGTCAATACATCAAGAGAAGACGGATGCGTGGAGAAAGCTGCGATATCGGTCACACCCCTCGTTTTCCAGGAACATTTGTTGTGGCGATAAGAGTCGCTGTCGTCAAGGCGACGGAGAGGAGAGAGGCAGCTGGGTGACAGAGCAACAGCTGCTCATTCACAGTCACATCTGGCGACAAGAGCGTTCATCTCCGTGCCAACAGAGCAGAGAGAGCCAGAGGAGAGATGTAGAAACAGAGAGAGAGAGGGAATGAAGGAAAGTAGCCATGTGCAAAACATTGTGTTATTAAAAACCAGCTAATCAGTCTGTAACCTGAACAGTTAACTGACCGGCCTTAAAGTCTGGCCTTTACATGACACATCAAAAAAAATATATATATAACGAAAAAAAAGAATTTTTTACTGTCAATCTCTATTTGAAAATACTCAAAAGAATGAATGCACAGCATGTAAAAAAATACTAAGATATATTCTGGTGGATTTGTTTTATGGCGGGTTTTAAAGGGTTAATACACAACTTTTCTCTATACCCAAATTCTGTAAACGTGTGTATATAATATTTTTGACATATTAATTAGAGCTGTCAACAATTAACCATGATTAATGACGTCAAAAAAAGGTTTTGTTTACATAAAATTGGAGTGTGTACTGTGCATATTTATTATGTGTGTGTATTTATATATATATACATATATATATATAAAAAATACAAACACATGCATTTATATATTTAAAGAAAACATGCTGGTTCTATATTAAATATATTTCTATATTATAAAAACTATTATATATATTTACATTATTTACATTTTCATTATATATATTTACATTTACTTTGTGTGTCTATTGCATAATAAGCACAGTAAATTATAATAATATTATATACAAATAAATGACTTCTATACACCTATTTAATTATTAAGGAAGGATGATCAGAAGAAATGGACAGCACCTGAGTTAAATATATGAGTGTCACAGCAAAGGGTCTGAAAACTTAGGAACATGTGATATTTCAGTTTTTCTTTTGAATAAATCTGCAAAAATGTCAACAACTTTGTGTTTTTCCGTCAATATGGGGTGATGTGTGTACATTACTGAGGAAAAATAAATAAATATTCATTCATTCATTTAGTTGATTATTATTATTAAATTAATATATACACACTTATGCTGTATACACACACACACACACACAAGTCAATATAACCCTTATTAAAATATAGAAATTCTATTAAGTCGTGACTAATTTATTCTAAACTTGTCTGTGGATATTAGGGATCAGTAGTACATTTGCATATTTCATATATTAAATATACTAAAAAGTCCTGCTGTATTGTCATTGAGGCCATAGAGAAACACTACATAACAGATCTGGTGAGCGAGTCCAACTGTTGCATACTTGTTTTCTGGATTCCTCTAAGGCTGTCAATAGTTATTTTGCTTTGCCTCCAAGCATTGTCTGTTCTACCTCAGAAAGTGACATCTGTTCTCTTTCTCCATCTGTTTTTTCCCTCTTCCACTGTCTCCATCCATTCATCAACACCGTCTCAAACTGCAGCAGCGAGTGCGTTAAGCAGAGCCTCAGAAGCTGATCACCACAAAGGGTCAGTTTACTGGGAGAACTTCACTAAACCTGTCAAAAATATCTCCAGGTGATATTTCACCCCAAACTCAAGCAAAAGAAACAAGAATCCATATTTCACTCTAACAAAAAGATTTCGTTTAAATGTTACAATAGTTTTCATTCAAATTAAGAACAATCACCGTTACTGTAAAATACTGTAATACTATACATCATGGTATTTACTTTACTGACTTTATTCTACAATTTTATTGTCCTAATTTCCAATACAGAATTGTTCTTACTGTATTAAGAATCACTACTGCTAATAAAAATAAAAATGAAAAAATAAATGTGCACATTACAGTAGGAAGATTTTTATTTTTACTATATATTTAATTTATTTATTGTATTTTTTAATGGGTCAATTGTCAGGTTGATCACACAACTGTCACAATATAATAAAATTATCTTTTTAATATTTTTTGATTTTTAACAATAACAGCAATATTTAATTTTATATATATTTTTTTATAAATATGGTTTGTCATTAAATGATCACACATAGCCCTACATATTTGTAATAAAAATGTTCATATTTTAACTAAATAATAGTGCAGCCAAATGATAAATCACATCCAAAGTTAAAGTTTTTGTTTACATAATGAGTATACTGTGTATATTTATTATCTATATATAAATATACACACATACAGGTATATGAATAAGTATAAATAATAATAATTTATAAACAAATATATATTGTATATATTTTCTAAATTTATATTGTGTGTGTGTGTGTGTGTGTGTTTATACATATTAAATATACAAATGTACACATACATATATAACTTTTATTCTGGATCAAATTAATTGCAATTGTGACAACACTACTTAATAAAACTATTAATAAAACTGTTTTTATTATTGTTGTGGTTTGTCATGAAAATTCTCCCACAGTTCACACAGTATTTACCTATTAATCACAAAAATTAAGTATTTTCTATAGACGTTTTACTAAACAAATTTAACAACAACAATAATACAATAATAATAATAATAATAATAATACAAATATTTTATTATTATTTTGATTATTAAATAATAATAATAATAGTTTTTTTATTTTATACAAATATTTTATTTATTTATTTTATAATTTAATTTATTATTATTTTTTGGTAAATTTCTGGTTTCTGGTAAAATGTAATCGATGATTCACACAAAAGTCCAACTAAACCCAAATAAACATATCATTAAAATTTAATCCAGTAAAACCCATCTACACGGGGCGACAAATTATTAATCATCTGTTCACAGAAAGTGCGTAAACAAGCTGTGAGATTTCCTTACAAGCAGAAAGTCTTTCTCGACAGTTACGGCTCTCCTGTGCTTTCCCTCCTGCGTCTACATTATTATTTAATAACGCTTGCATCCATTTGTCACACTAAAAGCAGAACACACCGGTCACAATAAAGATGGACTGCTGGCAGTAAAAAAACCTCAGAGACCCGCACGCTTCCACAAGCTCGAAACTCTGGGCGCTGGGCGGCACACTAGCTTTAACACAATTCACAGAAATCTGCACTTCAATCTTCACCAGGGCTCACAGGAAGAGCCTGCTCCTGCGCCTTAAAAGGCCTCTTTGATTTGGCAATCCCCTCGTAGGTGTCTGCGGCGACTCTAAATGGCAGCTTGTTCACCACAACTTCCGCTGTGCTAATTTCCCACGTATTACGGCCATCGTAGGAAAGCCCGGTCTGGCTCTGGTCTGCAGACTGCTCTGGGTGGTCATGCAAATCCATCGGGGGCTAATCACAAAACAAATGGCCTAGAATTGCTCGGGAGGCACTAAGCCCAGTCATGAGGCTCACTGATGTTATCAGACACAGTTTGCGTGTCCTACTTGCTTCTTTCAAAGGCCATCTAAGCAACTAAACCGTGCGACACGAGTCATTCAGTGGTGACATTTTCCTTTTTTGGTGCGCCCATCCTCCTCTTCTCCCACATCTCCACGTTTTTCATTTGCACTAAGTAGAGTTTTTCAGGCACTGATTTAAAGAAGAAAGTCAAGATTCTTGGAACGAATCTGAATATGCTAAAACATGTAAAATGATGTAGGAGTATGACACTGAAGCTGAAAATGTCACTGGATTCGATAAAATCTGTTGCTTTTCAACCGTTTTCAACCTACGGACCTATTTTTTGGAAAGAATGAGCGATCGTGGGAGATGGTTTGTATGACGAATGAGTGACATTAATTCATTTGCATAGTCTTAACACATTAAAACACTCCTAATAGACGCAGAGTCCTATATTTATGTACAATATCTTTTAATCTTGCTCTATTTTGATGTGGCAGCAAACACATTTTTATTTTTTTGTTTTATTTTACTAATAGTTATTGCTTTTTCTGTATTAAGAGTCACAACTGAGAAAAAAGAAAAATGTTAAAGCCACAGTTTTTCCATATTCCACTATGTTCTTCTCTCAACTTAGACAAGTTGATGCATATCTCTTCTGTCTCAGTGCATGCACTTAAGCATGGCGGCACTATGTTAGCACTTAGCTCAGTTCCACTATTCCTTAGGATCCAAACAGGGATGAATTTAGAAACTACAGTATAATGTATGGCAGAAGTGCACTTCTCAGCACTTCGACCTCTACGCATTAATATCATCACTCCTTGGTTGAATTGACTAAACGCTAACATAACGGCGCTGTGTGCTATAGCGATTAAGTGCAAGCATTGAGACGGGAGAGATATGCATCGACTTGTCTAAGTTGAACAGTGGAATATGGAAAAACCATGGCTTTTGCCTTTAAACAAATAAATTTGAATGCTGGGTACTTTATTGAAAGATGCACAGCTGTAATTCCTTAAATAGTCATGAAATGACAACTCAAAATTTCCTGGATGTTTTGAATGTGAAAGGTCACTGTACTATACTAACACTAAGTTTCAGAATTCAAAACTTCCTTGTTAGTCCACAAACCGCTCTTATTGAAACCAGCCTGCTGAAATAGCTTCAGATTTCAGCTGTTTACACAACACCACTTTCAGCTATAAAAGAAAACTTGACTCCACCCCATCAATCACTTATTCTCATGTCGTTCCAAACACTAAAAAAGATGTGTCCGTCTTCAGAACACAATTTAAGATATTTTAGATGAAAACCGGTAGGCTTGTGAATGCCTGGTAATGTGAGAAAGTTTGAAAATTTTCATTCAGGCTTGGAGTATCCCTTTAAGCACTTATCATTCATATAGTATTTAGTTTTAAGAGCTATTATCCACGTGTACTGCAAAAACAGGAAATTGCACACACCTTTTATTGACATCACCATTTTTGCACAAAGTGCTTCCATCCAAAGTGACATCGCCAACTACTGGCCTGGCATGTATACGGCATTCAAGCCATTTTCGTAGATATGTTTTAACAGGAATTATTTTGATAACACTTGAAAATTTCCATCTCTGTAAACATCAGTATGATGCAACAGTGAAACAGAGCTACTTCCACATCATCAAGGCATCAAGTTCCACATGTAATGCTCATTTCATATGCAAAGATGTTGCAGTGGCCGTTTTCATCAAGTCACTTAAAAAGGCTAAATATCTGCATTCATATCTGAATTATGCCCATTATGGATCCCAAAAATATTCTAAGATTGTAAGTCCCCCTTTAAACTGATCAAAGGTAACAGTAAAAACATTAATAATGTTAGCAAAGACTTCTATTTCCAATAATCGCTGCTCTTTTGATATTTCTACTCAACAAAGAATCTTGAAAAGCAACAAGGTTTCCACAAAAACACAAAGCTGTACAACTGTACAAATTGATAATAAATCAGAAGTGTTTGAGCATCATATTATAACAAATAATTAGAAGGAATGATGCTAGAAAAATTAGCTTTGCATCACAGCAATAAATCGCATTTTAAAACATATTCAAAATTTAAATTGTAAAAATATTTCTAGTACTAATTCTAGTATTTATACTACTTACGCATTGAGACTTCTTTTGAAAACAAATGTATTAAAGCCTTTAAACGGTTTAAAAAACAAAAACATTACTGTAGAGCAGCCACAAATCCTGTGTGGGCCTGATCAAATTTCTCCCCACACTATTATAGTAGCTCGCCATCGATTGCTATCCAGTCAGATGCTATAGATATTAACCTCAACACTGCAGAGACACATGATACAGGCCTGTCAGGACAGACTATAAGAAGAAAGTGTGCTAAACGTGTGTTTGAAGAACATCTCAATGAGCTCCCATACACACCTAGACTCCAAGAAAAGGAGGAATTTGTATCTTAACAGATCATGATGGGTGGACGGTTCACTTACAGAAGCTCTGCTGTTAACAATAACACATCTCCACCTTCAAAGAAAACCACAAGCTGATATTTTCACGCAGCGGCGCCTTTAAGGGTCCCGTAGCTAAACTAACAACTTCTAAGAGCAATGTGCTGTGAGAAGCAATCACTGGAGTCGTGAGATCTACCGATATGTGCCGTCGCGGGCCGGTTTTGATATTCCTTTCAAACCACTTAAATCGGCCCGCCTGGAAACAAAGTGGGCCGCAGCAGCTCGGTTGCACTTCCACAGCGATCCGCATTACACCTCGAGGTCAGGAGGCCAGAGTCCGGCTGAGATCAGAGGCAGAGAGCCATCGATCGGGGCCGGGTTCGTGATCCGGTGTCAGCGTGCGAGCAGGTGTGGAGCCGGATTGGTCTCCCAGGGCAGTTTTTTTCCAGCGGGAAACTCCGGCGCCAGGCCTCCCAAATCTTCATCATCACCTCTCGCTGCTTCTCGCCGGCTCTGATCTCCGCTCGCACAAACTCGCATCACTTCGGCTCATTAGCAGGCTTTACAGACACCTTCGCTGTCAGACTCGCACTCCTCTTTCCTGTTTTTAGATTCCTACACTTATAATGAGGTTACCCCACACATTTTTTCCCCTCTTCTCCTCGTCGGGCTCGTTCAAGCATAAGTGCCAGCGAGACTTCAGCAATTGAGCTCTAGTTCTCTCTCACCCGAGTTGTCTTTCATTTCTCACCTCTTCCTTTCCCACCTTTCTCACCCTCGCTCGGTCTGATCGACTGTTTTCCTAGGACTCAATCAAATCTGTTTCCCCTCCTCCTAATTCTGTAGCCAATTATTGTAATAGCTTCATTACATTTTGATCATTTGAATTCATAAAAATTCATTTGATCCAAAAAAAGTCCAATCAATTTCCAATATTTTTTTCCAGATATTTTTTATTTATTTAGATTTTTTGGTCATTAAACATCATTTCTAATCATTCATAAAACATTTTTATCTTAAAATAATAGAATGAAAATATAATTATTTCCAATTAAACAACGCAAAATTCTTTAAAAACAGAACTTTACTTGGCTACATATATTTCATTTTGGTAAAAAGTTTGATTATGATTCCTTAAAAAAAAATATATATATTTAAATGAAATTTAATAAAGCAAATATGAATAATATAGTGTACATATTTAAGCTGATATTTAACAAAAAAAATGAATGTAATTTACAGTGATATTTTGAAAATCAAAATTGTTCTAATATATAAATAAAATAAAAACTTAGCACATTAAGGGAATTATATATATATATATATATATATATTATTTCATTTTATATATATATATATATATATATATATTAATATTATATTATAGAAAAATAATAATACTTTTATAAGTACATTGTAACAATAAATTCCAAAACAATATTTGTTTTTGTTAATTTTCCATGTAGATTACTTATGAATTTGTGATGCTAGTTCGTATCATGATATGAATTTAATTTTACAGTCCTACTCAATTCTGAAATCACTAAATGACAGATTTTTTTTTTTTATGCCTATATTCGGTCTCCATTTTCTGCATCCTGGTAATCATCTCATCCTGCTTGTAGTCATTCCCGAGCTTGTTTAGCTGTAACAAAGCTTTTTTTCTTCACCTCCTCTGCTTCTTCCCCTCCTGCTTCTTCTCGAGCACCTGTGTCTCATTAACCCCCCAAAAGGCCTTATTTGACTTTCCGTTCGTCACTCGATTGCTGATCTTCAATCACGCCAGAATTCACATTTAATTCAGATACTCCAAGCAAATTTGTATCGGTTAAAGCTGACAGCAGTTCTGCGGTTATAAATGGTTTACTGCACGACTGCGCCGGCGAATAATAAAGCCACGCTTTTCCGGCTCTTTTCAGCGAGCTAATTAATTAGGCAACTCCTCGCAGGCTGTCGTGTGCACATGGACCATGCACAAGGCTGGTTCCACTAAGGATCCCCCGAGTACAAATCCCGCCTAATAAAGTCTTGCAGCCGTGGTCCGTAATGGAGTCATCAAACCGTTCCCGTTTACGGAGAGGGCCCTGGACCGTCTCCAGTGAGTGAGTGTGTCCATGTATGAGTCTTCCCCATCAAAGCCCGGCTCATCACGTCCTCCACCCTATGATCCACTATTGAGACTCAGAGCGTCTCTGGACATCAGTGTCATATATAAACACATTACTAGTGTGTGCTCAGGGTCACCAGCACCGGATACTGTCGTCAAGTCGCTTCTATTAAAAGCGGCAAGCTGTTAATTCGACCATAACATGCCACGTCTGTATTTCAGCACTGTCACGAAATCAATTTGAGCGTGAAACTCGAGCAGACTAACATCAGACTACAGCTAGAATGACCTTAGAGCTGTGCATTATGTCTGTGACACTACACATCTATGGATATGGACAGGATTTTAATACGCATGTGGTGGTTTTCAATAGTATTCCTGCAGCTCTATGCATCAGAAGGGCCATTTTCAATACTCAGAAAATGCACGGATTTGCACGTATATCACTTTGGTTAAGAGATAGTTATCAATATAATAATTATAAGTAGCAAACAAAAAAAATATCAAAAATGTAAAAAAATTAAATAAAATAAAAATGTATAATGTATAAAAATGTATATATAGTTTTATACACACAAAATTCTTATAATTATATATTTCACATGTATTATTATTATTATTATATTCATGTTAATTATAAACATTAACAGTTAAAAAGAATATAAAAATAATGTATATATATATATATATAAATTTTTTTTTTTTTTTTTAAAGAGAAAGTCTGCTAAATGCACAACAATTAAACATGAAACATATGTATTTTGGTATAAAAATAAAGTATCTATAAAAACCATAACATTAATATAAATTAAAAGATTAAAATATAATTTTTTTTTTTATTAAAAACATAAAATGAATACAAATATTTTAATTATGTGTATTATATGTATGTGTGTGTGTGTGTGTGTGTATGTTTGTGTGTGTGTGTGTATATAAATAATATAATAAATTAATTTTAATACGCAATTAGTTTTTTTCTACTTTTAATTACATTTACATTTAAATGATATCTATTAGTATGCACGCTCGTTTCAAACTAAAATATGATTATGAAATCATAAAATAATTATTAAACATTACATTAAATTTAAAACAGAAAAACATTCTATATAAATTATTCAAATAGAAATCAATTTAAATAACTAAGTGCATTTGCAAACTGCAATAGCTGCCTGACTCACGCAAAGAACAAACTTACAGTTCGGTTTACACTTGTTGACAAAACCATCCGCCTTAGGTGATGTGTTCATAATTGGCCAGCCGAGACCTGTTATTTACTTTTGGTGTTAACATGAGTCTTAAATGCGTCTCTTCTGACCACTTGCCAACACATGCGTGTAGCAAAATAATGTCCTTCACGTCAATACCAGAGCAGGAGCATGAAAATCTGAAGTATGCTACTTCACAGGTGATAAATAATCTGTTGACCCTCTGATTACTCATCCAAACCCAATATACCATGAGTGAAGCATCAGATCCAGTCATCTGCACTTCTCTGCTGACCCCTTCTAAACCTCCCTTCCATTTCCCCGGATCGCTCTCTGTCTATCTCTGCTTTCTGCATGTGAATAAATCAACACAGGGATGGGGTGCGGGGGAAAAAAAGAGTGAGGGGAGGAAAAGTAGGGCACTTCAACCTGGTATGGGCAGCCCTAAGTAACACCACCGAGAAAATAAGAGCGAGACAGAGATGTAGTTCCTAGCAGAGAACACCAATAAGCAAGACACCGTTGGTGGAACGAAGGGAAGAGAGGGCTGTCGGATGTGGAAATAGGAAACCATTTGCGCAGCGGGCAAAATGACAGATAGCGCACAAAAGAACAGGGCCGAATCTGGGAGGGGGCAGCGATAAAGAGAAGAGAGGGCAGAATGGATTGAGATGAGGGAATGATAGAGGTGAGAAAATTAGGGGAACGGATGTCTGTGCTAGGAATACAGATATAGCCGGGCGAAAGAAATGAAGAAGAAAGAGGCCTCGGAAAGTGGCGGGGAAAAATTACAGCTTTGGCTAAATGGAGATGCTAGCTGAAAGACTGAACCAAATTACAGGAACGTAACAAAGAGGAGGACGGCGAATCAGGGAAAGTGCAGTAAAAGGTGAAAGTGTGTGAAGCAGAGGTTGAGGGTCTCCTGAACAGAGACTGTGTGAATGTCTTATGCAAGCGCTACAGATGAAAGTGCACGGTTCTCTCCTTTCTGCTCTCTATCCGCTTCTCCTGAGGGGGTGTCTATTTAAATGTGTGTTTAATCGGAGAGTTTTACAGCTCTAATCGTGGCTTGCGTCACACTGAACGTGCACACACACACCTCGCACCCATATCTAAACACATTCTCACTCGCTTCTGCATCTTCTTGTTATCTATCTCCTAATCGGTGTCTCTTCTGCACAAACAGCCGGTGGGTGGGAAAGAATGAAAGAAAGAAAGATCAAATAAAGGATTAAACGAGTGAAAAAATTTCAACAAAAGAACTAAGCAAAAACGGGGTAAACAAAAGAAACAACACGCAAACAAACACGGACAAACAAAAATGTATCAAAGAAATGTGTGAACGAAAGATAACCAAATAAATAAGAAAACGAATGAAACAAAACTAAACTGTACAAAAGTTTAAAAACAAGCAAGCATCAAACATTCAAGAGAATATTAAAAAGAGCAAAAGCCAAAACGATTCAAAACTGATTAAAACAAAATACTGAGCAAACAGATAAAAGAGATAATAATGTGTATTATAATAATAAAATGAAAGAACGTGAACTAAATGATAAACAATGATCAAACAAATGAAACGATGAAAGATTGAACAAAAGGTACAAACAAACATAACATGAAAAGATTGATGAAGATCAAATAAACGAGCAAACAAATGAAAGGCAGAGTGAATGAATAAAACAAACAATAACAAAAGCACAAACAAACAATAATGTTTAAAAAAGACAAATAAGCGAATGAAAGACAAAATCAATAGAAAAAAATGAAACAAAGAAAGAAAGACAAGAGTCCAAACAAATAACGACTGAACAAACAAAATAAGAGCGAACGAGTCAAAGACAGAATTAACTAAAGGATAAACTGAAGTACAAATGAATGAAAATTTAAATAGTGAATAAACAAACTATACAAATAAAATAATAAAATTAAATTAAATTAAAAAAATTAATTACATAAAAAAACTGAAAATTAAAAATTAAATTAAAAATAAAATAAAAATAAAAACAGCAAACAAGTGAAAGACAGAATGAATGAAGAAAAGACAAAAGTGCAAATGAATGAAAAAAATGAAAAGATTGAACAAACTAAACAAAAAAAACAAGAAGTAAAAAATAATGAAAACTGCACAAATAAAATGATAAATGGGGAAAGACGATGAATGAATCAACGTATAAATTAATGAAAAATGAATTAAACACAATGATGAAGAGTAAAGTGAAAGACACAATGAATGAAAGAATGAATGAATGAATGAATGAACAAAAAAACAAGGACCAAAGTTCAAAAGAACCATAAAAAGAATGACTAAACATGATAGATGAGCAAAGAAATAAAACAGAATAAATGAACAAAGGCAAGGACCAACATATTACCAAAACAACGTAACCACACACCAAAAAAAAAGCACGAGGAAGAAGAGCAGAATGAACGAATAAATAAACAAACAAAAGGAAGGAAAGACTGAATGGAGGAGAGGAGGGCTGTGAGGCGAGAGGGTGGTAATGAAGATGAACTAATGAGTTGCTGACAAACCCTCTTCACACTCGGCGGGGAGATGACAGAGGGAAGGAGCTACGGGGAAAAAACACAAAGCCCTTAAAAAGCACAGCAGATGAGCGCCTCCTCGGCAGGCTTTTAATCTGGCTCCGTTCAAAGTTTGCTCCGAGTCGCCCCACATGAGAGGAGCGCGCCAGAAACTAGAGCAATGCAGATCGAAGAAAGGGGTGCTCGAGAGGGGAAGAGCAATTTTCTGGGCACTCGCTCTCCTCGTCCCCGAAAAACCACCGTACCTGAACACACACACACACACACACACACACACACTGAACAAATTATAAACACTGCCTTGTGGCGAAATCATGAGGCCCTCGCAGGGAAACAGCGTGCATGGGTCTCGATGCGAGGAGCCCAGAAACACAGAGAGAGAGAGAGACTGCATCATTCTTGTTCGTGAGCTTTGCAAAGCAAGGACAGATGGAGCAGACAGTGTCTAAAGCCCACAGGACTAGCCACGCTAAACACTACAGATAAGCCAAGCTATGCTTCTAAAAGCCCCGCTATCGTCTCTCTTCTGCTGTTCTGTTGATAAGCTCTCACCACCCAACACACACATTCAAACACACTTCACTCGCCCGTCCTCCGGTCCTGACCTTAAACATGCACCCAGATACTGACTCACCATGAAACCTGGCTCCCACCACATTTTCTTCCTCACCAATACAGCGCTGCTCAATGGCTGTTTTGAAATACTATAGATGGTTCGTTATAGATTTATTTTAAATAAAGACAGACTCTTACGCTCACCAAGGCTTCATTTATTTGATCAGAAATACAGAAAAAGATGTGTTTACTTCTTAAAATACCTGTTTTCCTATTTAATACATTTTAAAATGCAATTTGTTTCTGGGATGCAAAACGGAATTTTCTGCATCATTACTCCAGTCTAGTGCCATCATTCTGACTGTCTGCTTAATTAAAAACATTCCTGATGATCACCAATTTGAAAAATGGTTGTCTTTAATGGAAAAAAGTTAAAAGAACAGTCTATTCTATTAATACAAATTTATTTGACATTTACTTTAGAATTGTCTTTGTCGTTTTATCAATTGAATGCATCTTTGAATAAAAATGTCTAAAAAAATTTTCAATACATTTAAATGTTAAATTATTAATACATTTCTATACACATTTATAAAAATATTATTGTTGATTATATGGATAATATTTAAAAAATGTCCCTCGTGACTGAGTGAATCTAAATTCTACTAATTCAGGACTTCCTTAAGATCGATTAGTTGACTAGTTGTGCCAATGACCCACCAACTAGTTGTGCACATTCCTATATAGAGTACACAGGGAGTAGAGATGTCACATAATGGGTGTGTTTTAGAGAGAAAACATTAGCTTTTAATGCATGTCTTAGTGTGACACTACAGTCAATTGATCTGCTTGACTCATACTGCGTTTTACCACATCTGTTGGCTTGCTTTCTGCTAATGTTCGTGCTGAATTATGTATGCTAGTGTGCTAGAGTACTGAGTAAACAGCAGGAAAAAAAACGTCTCTTTTTCTAAAGGAAACAACTCACTGACATGATGTTTTAGACGCTGCTGTCTTTGGTTGCTAACTACTATTTGGATAAGTCAAAGAAGAAGTTTTAGTGTCGCTCAGGTTCTTCTTTTCAGCTTGTTTTATCCAGTCAGAAAAAAAAAAAGGTTAACGAGAAGGAAATAGAAAATTACTTAATTAATGTCAACAACTATGAAAAAATGAAACTTTAAATAAAATTGTGATAAAACATTTTATATTTTTATATATATATATATATATATATATATAGCATATGCATTCATATTTGTTTGCAGTGTATATTTATTATGTATATATAAATACATACACATGCATGTAAGAAAAATACAATGTTTATATATAAAGTACATTTATACATAGTATAAAATATGTATAAATATATAAATATTTTCTAAATATATACTGTGCGTGTAAAATGTACGTGTGTGTATTTTTAACACAGTACACATACATATTAAATAATTCATAAACATTAAATTAAATAACCCTGTTAAACTAATCAAATAATCTAAAATTGTTAAAAATGGTAAAATATTAAATAAAGTATGATAATTTATTAAATACAAAAATTAAATACAATTAAAATAACTTAACAAAATGTAAAATATCTGAAACAACAATTAGAATTTTAAATGATAAATGATATTGTGATTTCTGATAACAGTGGGGGGGTTATCTGCATACTGCAGAGCTAGCAACATCCATACGACACATAACACCGGCAAGACAAGCAAGGCTTCACACAATCCTCCGAGACGCATCTTGGATGTGCATGTGAGAAGACTGCCATTGTTTTCCCTGGCTTTTTCACCATCTTTGTTTCTCCTCCTCCTCTGTTCTCAGACGGCTGAGCACTCGCTATTGCCCACTCCTGAGTGGATTCGCTCCGAATCACCCAATAACTCCCACCACTCTCTTCAGGGTCCGCCTGCCATATTTGTCAACTCAGAGGTCAGACGGGTCGCTTTAGAGTGACCGTTCAGCCACTGCCCACGGCCCCCGAACCTGCGCTAGCTCTGACGGCACATCGTCCTCGATCCTCATGATCTCGGGCCAGATGGAAACAGAAAAGAGAAAGAACAGGGAAGAGGAGAGGAAGACTGTGGGAGGAAGAGAATTAGAGATGATTAAAACAAGCGCGTGTCAGCGAGAGAGGAAACGCAAGCGTTTAAGACAGAAGCGAGGGTAACAGAATGCAAATTTCACAACATCTGTCCGCTTTGTATCTGTAGCCGGAGGGGAAGTCTTATCAGGAGATGATTGTTAGCATGTTCGGAAATTTAGACGAAATCTGGGTGGGCAGCTGCTAATGTCTTCAGCGCTGACGCTCAAGTTTGAATGGCCGGTGAATTGAAATGTCAGGAAGGCCTCTAAGGAAGACATATCAGGCCTGACCATCTGAAAGCATACATACGTGCACACACACACACACACACACACACACGGCTCACTGAAGGGGAAGGTTAAGTCACTGCTCTCTCAAATCCATGGTGTCCGTTCTCTTTTCTCAGATGATTGTGCCCAAGCCACAAGCCCATTTGCCCTTTAAACATCACAAAACACACACACACACACACACACACACACACACACATACAGTCACACCCTTCCTTTGTGCAGAGCCTAGTTTGGTAACATTATTTTAATTATTTATTTTTAATACACAGTCGATGAACTAAACCTGTCTCTGAGTTTGATCATCACATATTTTTGAGTACTTGCAATATTCCAAAGCTTGTAAAATACTTTGCATGTTGAATCGAAAAAGATATGAAAAACATTAATAAAAAATATTACATAAAAATAAATAGATAAATTGCAAATGACAAAAAAAGCCCATTTAAAAATGTACAAATCTTAAAATAATTAAAACAAAAAGTTTTTGTTGACTACTGTGTATGGATAGTACAGTATATTGACGTAAAAAACCTTGAACATTAAAGATAAACCTCTCTTAAGCTATGTGTAACTCTGAGAATGAAGATACAAGTTCTCCTATGGTGTGACAAAAAACTAAAAAGATAAAAAAATTAAACACAAATAACACGAGAAAAATGTATCTTCATTCTTGTTACAAATAGCACGAGAGAAGGGAGAAAGAATCTGGCAATTCTTCCATTTTTTTTTTTATCCTTCCAGGTTAAAAGCACCTTTACTCTGGTTGCTGCACCTTGCAGTTTCTAAGCCTTCTACCACAAGTGTTATCTTTCTTAGATGCTTTTAAGATGCCCAGCTGCTTTTAAACCCAGCAACCTGCCTTACGTAAACACCACCTAAAAAAATCAGAGAGGGATCCCAGAGTCTCACCGACTAGTAAATTTTTCAAAGCATGTCTCTTTGTACATCCCTAGTGTGAAGCGACTGCGATGCATTACATTCATCAGAAATTCAAATAACTTATGAATTATTGAAACAAGCATAAAGATGCTAAATCAAATGATTTTATCAAGATTAAGACTAAGAGTAAACAGAGGCTGGGTCGTGCTGTGTGTTTGCATGTAGGCAGTTATCTAGTATCATCGCTTAAGTCAGTGAAAACCAGTTTCTTTTTTTTTTTTTATATGAAAAACACAAACGCAGTCAGACTCCGTCATCCATCACAGTCGAGGCAGAAAGCTTTGAAACACATGGCTGAGAGCTTGTGTGAAACACTTAACATGTGCGGCTCTATTAGTAACTAGCTAATGCCATCAGCCAGCTCACCATATGCACATTATGAGATTTGTAGTCAGTAATGGAAATGTAAGTCCAATCCCAAATGCCCCAATCACATTTTATATTCGCACTGGTTAGACTGCACAGGAAATGAAACTGACACAGCCTCCATGTCACCGCTAATGAGATTTTTCGAGTGAAAAAGTGAAGAAACTCGCCAAGAAGCAATGCTCTGACACATTTAAGTGTCCGTGTTAAAGGGTTTACGGACATTATCCAGAGTGGCATTTCCGAGATTGATGTTTAAGAGGAATTCGCACAGAGTACTACTGCATTATTTCCCATCCGTGTAGGAAATCAATCAAGCCATTAGCTCTCGTTATCAGACAGTCTCACATTACATTGTACAGTAAACATAACGAGACCTCGCATAACTGATTTGAGATTCAGGAGCGCGCTCGAACCGCTCTAAAATGTATTAGGTGGTAAAATTGGTCCAACATCATCTGCTATTAGCATTACATGCTCAGACGCTGCATGTAGCAGATTAAGCGCAAGCAAAAAAAAAAAAAGCGATTTTAAAAACAAGGCAGAAAACGCCTCCAAAAAATGCTGACTTCTGCCCCTGCGCTGAGAGAAGCAAACGGCCTGCCAAGTTCACCAGTAAAGACTTAATAAAGCGATGCCACAGAGACTGAACACTGTGGATAAGAGAGAATAGAATCAGAAAAAAAGAGAGACAGACAAGCAAACTGACACGCAGCAAATGAGACCACTAGACAGACAGACAGATCTGACAATAACCTGCCAGACAACAAGCTGACAGACAGATTAGACAACAAATTAGCCACTAGACAGACAAACCAGCGAGCTACAAAGATTTATAAATAGATGAAACCAGAAGTATTCAAACTTTTTGAGGCCCTTGCAATAAATAGCCTACTTAACTGATTTTATATTTTATGTACAAGCACATTTGTACTAAAAAAAAAAAAATACATAAAATATCACAAAAACAAGGACACAAATTAGATTTTAACCATAGAGAAACATAAAATAATGGCTCTCAAAAGAGTAAAATAGCTGTAAATGAATAGGATGACAGAGCAAAAGAAAACAAATGAATTAGACAGGTCAACAGAACAAAACAAAACTACAGATAAAAGGAACGATAGATTAATTGTATAGATAGAATGATAGAACAATGGAATGACAGCGAGAACAGACTAAATGAAAGAACGATAGATAGAACGAAAAACTACAGACAAAAGGATCGAATTATAGAACGACAGAGAACAATAGAATGACAGATTGACAGAACAATACATAGAACGACAGAATAATAAACAGATAAACAGAATGACAAAAAATGAAAGAACCATAGACAAATAGAACAAAAGAACGATGGATAGAATAAAAGACAGAGACAAAACAGATAGAATGAAAGAACAATAGAAGGATATTAGACAGAATGAGTGTTGGATGGACATAAAGATAGAATGATGACACAACATTAGATAAACAGATAGAATTACAAATGCATGATAGTTCAACAAACCCAGAGACAGATCAACAGATGGAATGAAAGACTGACAGACAAACAGACCAACCGATACGTAGAATGACAGAATGATCGATAGAACAATACATGACAGAACAACATCAAAGAATAACAGACAGACAGATGGACAGAGAGAGAGAGGGACAGAGAAACAGAGGGACAGAGAGAGACAGGGACAAAGAGAGACAGAAAGAGAGAGAGACGGAGAGAGACAGAGGAACAGAAAGAGAGAGAGACAGAGGGACAAAGAGACAGAAAGAGGGACAGAAAGAGGGACAGAAAGAGACAGAGCGACAGAAAGAGAGACGGACAGAGTGAGATGAACAGAGACGGAGAGGGACAGAAAGACACAGAGGGACAGAAAGAGAGATGGACAGAGAAAGACAGAGGGTCAGAAAGAGACATAGGGACAGAAAGAGACAGAGCGACAGAAAGAGAGACGGACAGAGTGAGAGAGGGACAGAAAGAGACAGAGGGACGGGGGGACAGAAAGAGACAGAGCGACAGAAAGAGAGACAGACAAAGAGAGATGAACAGAGACGGAGAGGGACAGAAAGACACAGAGGGACAGAAAGAGAGATGGACAGAGAGAGAGAGGGACAGAAAGAGACAGAGCGACGGACAGAGAGCGAGAGGGACAGAAAGAGACAGAGCGACAGAACGAGACAGACAAAGAGAGACGGACAGAGAGAGAGAGGGACAGAAAGACACAGAGGGACGGAGGGACAGAAAGAGAGACGGACAGAGAAAGACATAGGGACAGAAAGAGGGACAGATAATGTGGTGTGTGTTTGAGGCTGTTAGTCAGTGCAGCGGGAGACTGATGGTGAAGTGAGTAACCTGTCAGAGATCCCAGCAGGAGTGGGATTGAGACATTTGGTAAAGGCCAGTTCAACTGCTATACAGGAACCGTCAGAACTCTCTCACTCACACTCACACAAGCAGTCGACGAGTAAATGCTTACGTTTACATGCAAACAAATTACCAGCTAATTAGTCTGTAAGAGGCAGAGAGCGGGCCATACAAACGCCCACGCACACAAGACCAAGAAAGCACTAAAACAGTCAACTAAATAAAAGACAACTCGTATAATATACAGTTTGGCATTTCACCATCAAAATTAACGATAACGCCTGTTTACCTGCTTTACTGGTCCAATTACCTGCTCCTACATCATCCTCACAAACACCCACCAGCGGCCCTGAGCCAGACCAGACACACATGTACACGCAGACGTACAAACATACAAATGAAAGCACCTCGGGGGAAGGAAGGCAGAGAAGAAAGGCGTCGAAAAGAGCTTCTAAGAGAATAGAGAGAATAAACATGTCTCGCACTGACAGTTTTTCAATGATATCTGCTGAGCCAGGCACAAGTGAGCAGCGCCTCGGAATGACAGATTAGGACTGTATATCCAGAACAGAAGGAGGAAGCGATAGAGAGCTCTGTTATCATGCACTATAATCATTTATATTATTTACATAGTTTGGTAATAAAATGAGGAGAATTTGTCACGCTAACTAGACAGTTGGGACAGAACCGCGGGGAGAGGAAGTGTGTGTCTGTAGTAAAGAACCGCAGAACTACACGCTTTCACGATCGAGCGAGCGGACTCGTGCACAATTAAGCTGATTTAGGGTTGTGTACAATCAGACGTATTTCTTAGTCGCAGAATGAAGCTTCGTGTCTAAACGGGAGACTTTTTTTTTAACAGTTCAACATTAAAATTTGTTTCTTTTGCAAGTGCTACTTATATAAATGCACTGGAACAAATGGTTTACTACTCACTTAAATAAAAATGTTTACTGCAAAAAAAAAAAATATGAGCAAAAAACTTATTTCAGCCAATCGCCAGAACGTTTCTCATTTTAATTTAGTAACCAGTGATTTAATCACATAACCAGTGTTGGGGAAAGTTACTTTTAAAAGTAATGCATTGTGTAATATTGCGTTACTCCCTAAAAAAAAGTAACTAATTCCGTTACTTAGTTACTTTTGATGAAAAGTAATGGGTTACGTTGCTTTTGCATTACTTTTTAAATATGGGCAGAGCTTGAGTGTTTTTTTTTTTTAATATAAGAAGTTCTATTTATAGCAGATGTAAAAGCAAGCCAAAAAGTGTACTGTATTCACACACCGCACACAATGCTCTGTATTTCTGATTTCTCCCAACATTGTCAGTCAATAAGTAAGAAAACAACGTATTTTTTTTATTAATAAGCAATACGTTACTTTACTAGCTACTTGGAAAAAGTAAAATTATTACGTAACTCGCGTTACCCCCAACACTGCACATAACAATACATACAGTTTATAACATTATATATATATATATATATTTTTTTTTAAATATGTTAAATAGCTGAAAATCATTTTTCTATAATAATAATATATTTTTTTTTATTATTTAATGTACAATAAAAATACTTTCTTTTGTTTATTTATGAAAGTCCTAAATAGTTACTTAATTTTACAACATTAAAAAAAATCGTATAAAAATGTGTGTCGATAAATCTTGGATCAACTCTGCTACCATACCATATTTTCCCTTTAAATTGATGGAATTATCTCTCAGAATTGTATAAGTTACAGGAAATGATGAGATCAGATGCTCTGAAAAGTAGACATTAAAAAAATACCCTTTTCAAATTCCCCAATAGAAATGTGATACTGTTATCAAATCCTTAAACATGCAGTTATATATAAAATAATACATCAATGTGAAAAATAAAAGAATATGTTAATTGCAAAAAGTAAATTATATATATATATATATATATATATAGATGCACATACACACACACACACATAAAAATAATTGGTAGAAGAAGAAAAAATAAATAATAATAATTATTAACATTAACTAAATTAAACATTAACAATTCAAAATAACTATAAATGTGAAAATATTAAGCTAAAAATGTATAACTAAAAATATACAAATATTGTATTCACACAGCGGAATAACTTTCACATGTTCGAGACACCACTAAACTGTCCATTCAATATGCTAATTTTGTGCTTTTAATCACATGAAAATGTAATAAAACATTTAGGCAATTAAAAATGAACATAATGGATGCAGGACTTTTTTTTTTTATTGACAGGATCTTGAAAACATGACACTCGTGTCACATCTGCACCTCCATATAGATCAACAACTCATTAAAAATGACAAACGGAATGAAAAAACGCACCCATTCAAATTATCCCAAATTATTTCCTCTGCAAATATTTAGCTCAATTAATTCCATTAATAATGCATTACACAGAATACCACGTCCTTCCATCACACTTCCTGTAATCCTGACAAGTTCCTGCTCTGTATTCCTGCAGTCAAACTTTAATTATGCCTATGAGTGAGAGGAGGAGTGGGAAAATGGATAAGGGGAATAAAAGAGATGATTGAGGTGACAAGGGAGGAAGAAAGACAGACAAGAGGGAGGGAGATTGAGTCAGTCTGTCAGACATCAGGGACTGAATCTCTGCTTGGGTGGAAGGAGGTCATTGACAAAGATAAGAACTAAAATAGACACACAGTCTTGACCTTCTCAATATACTTACACAAGAGATCCAAACAAGAGAGGGAGGGAGGGAGGGATGGATGGAGGCTTCTTGTTTTGTTTTTTTTGTTACAATGTATAAAAGAAATAAGGAGTTAGTGAGAAACCAGGCAGAGAGAAACAAAACAAAAGTGAGGGGCTGGAGATACAGAACAGGCGACAGTGGAAGACAGGGGGCAGAAAGCCAATTTAGCTTTCACAAGTAATCATTCTGCTAAGCCCTTTAACAGTGCAAGAACAGAGATATGGTTTTTTTTCTGCCTGACAGGGCCATTTATGTTTTTTTCCTCCAGGCTGGTGCATTAAAACCTTTCCATTGTTCTGAATCTTAGCAGAAAAAACACTTTAAATCGAAACCAATTTCTGGGCGAACGCGCCAAGGAAATGCCATCAAGACGAGGGAAAGCGTTTGATAAGAAGAGCATCAACGGAGCAGTTGTTAAAGGGCTGAGCCGTGTTTCTATAACGAGAGACACACACAATACCTTGGACAAGGTGACTGGGACCCCGTGTCATGTTCTTACGTGGGCCGTTTGGACAGAAATGGAAAAAGAGCTGCATTTTAAGCTGTACTGTATAGTACGCAAGATATGGATGTCATACAAGCCTACACAGCATGAAGATACATGGTTTGGAAAAAAACTATATACTGTTCATTTAGTTCATTTCATTTTTGATATTATATAGTATTGATATTACCCCTGATACCTTGCCTCAGAAGATGAGGAGCGTATCTCAAAAAGGTGAAAAATCCAAGAACAAAAAAAGTTGTGTAGCACATTTTAACTACAAAAGTGTGATCTAGGTAAGATTTCATGTTTTTGGAAGGTCTTATGCTCACTGAGGCTGCATTTATTTAAAAAAATACATATTGTTTTACTAACTGACTTCGATTGTAATATACTTTAAATATAATGTATTCTTCTAATAAAAAGCTGGATTTTCAGCATCATTACTCCTGTCTTTAGCATCACATGTTCCTCAAGATGTAATTATTTCGATTGATTCTTATTATAAATGTTGCTAACAGCCATAAAGCCGAATATTTTGGGGGCAAACTGTTATAAATGATTTACTTAATGAATAGAAGGTTCAAAAGTATACATACGTACATGCATACGTGCGTATTTATCATTATAAAACATATCCACTCTTCATATTCCACATACGTCACATTCATTTTTATCCATGCAGTATTTTAGCACCATAATAGCTTTTTTTTTTAGCTGTGAAGCTTTAATTAACTTGCAGTGATTAATATACTCTGCTCGCTGTTCAGACAACGAGTAGCTGGTTTTGTACATCCCAATACTTAAAAAGGCTTCACGTCATTGCAAAGCTGCATGACTTCTGCTGAAGGTGCCTGGAATCCAAACAACATTGGACCCCATTGACTTTCACTGTGCAAACACTCGCCATTCTCAGAAAATCTTCTTTTATGTCCCAGTGACACAGAAAGCCATACGGTAAAGCTATCCCTTTAATATTGTGTCAATGTGGGTATGCAAATCAGAATGCAGTAAACGACTGGAGGAGGGAAATTAAGGAGGAAGGAACAAAGTGAAGGGGCTGATGTGGGTGTAGACAGTGAAGGAGAAAGACGAAAGACAGAAGGAACATGCAAAAGAAGAAAGAAGAAACAATGGAGCTGGTGGAAAAAAAGGAAAAGTGGTAACAAGAGAGATAAAAGGGAGAGGGAAGAGCGAGAAGAGGAGGATCCGATGAGAGAACACTGTGGTCGACAGTAATTGCTTCGTCTTGCTCTGCTGCCCATATATGGTAATGGAATGCGTGACTGAGAGGGGGTAACCTGTATGAGCTCAGAGCATCACACACACACACACACACACACACACAGCAATCAGACACACTGATTACAAAACGCATTAACACCCAGAAATGAGACCACAGACACTCAGGAATAAACACTCGACAGGAAAAACCTTACAAGAGCTCCTGACACACAGGAGGAGACAAGAGATACTCTGTCAAATTAAGTCCAGGCATAACTGCCATCATCCCATTAAATGACCTCCGCAGCCCATTTTACTTCTGAAATAGGATATATTCAACAAGACAACATGTATTGAGTGTCAGGAGGATTGTGACAAGTGTCTGATGCCAAAACAAATGGAGTAAAGTGTACAGGGAGGGGTCAAAAAAATAAAGTAACTCTTAAATGCTTAAATCTTAATTTTAAAAAAATAATTTTAATTAAAGCAATTTTAAACTAATGAACATGATTTGACGTCAAAATACGGAAGATACAAAGTGGCAAGTTTGCTGAATTTTATACGTGTGAAAAAGCTGTATATAACGTATTTGTGTGTTTTTTGTTCATTTGGATCATTTTAAATAAAATTGCGTAGAACACAGAAAGCTGATGCATACAAATAATAGAGCTCGACCGATTTATCGGCAGGCCAATATTATCGGCCGATATTAGACTTTTTTCAAACTATCGGTATCGGCATTTATAATGGCTGATAAATTAATGTTTCAAAAATAAAATTAAAATGGACGAAACACCCTTCAACCATGTCATGAGTGTTGGTGTTGTATAGTTTGTTCGCCAGAGGGCACTATACCGTCCCTGTTGTATAAGTCGGGTGACAGACTTACCAAGACTTACCAAAGCTTACCAAGTCTTTTAAAACTGGTAACTTTAATTTGGTTGTTGTAGTTTTTGTTCAAAGGACTTTATGTTTCATACCTTGAGTTTGTATTGTTATACATTTTATTTATCAGAACTTTAATATATTTTGATGTTCCTCTGTTCTGTTGTGCCAATAAAAAAAAAACAAGTTCCTTTTTAAAATGCATTATCATATTATGTTAGTTAAAACTCATAAATAACTACAAATAACTAATGTTAGGGAAATCTGCTAATGTTTTGTTGTGCCTTTCTGAAATTAAAATATATATATTATATATATATATATATATATATATATATATAAAATTGGCCGATATATCGGATTTTAAAACCAACAAATATTTATTTCGGTATCGGCCTTCAAAATCCTTTATGAGTCGGGCTCTAACGAATAACGACTCTCACCGCAAAAGGTAATCTAGTGGCTACAATTGCCAACAGGGTAAATTTTAATGTAACATTCTCTTTATCTCCCTGGTTTTCCCACATAAGCACAGGCCACTGAAAAACCCGTATTGGTCAGCCACAGCTTTGATGTCAGCCAGTATAAAACTGCACTCTTCATAGAGAGCATTTGTCCGCATTACCACAGGTATTTTAAAAGCAGATATTGCGATTCAGCCTCCCACAAACATTTACTCGCTCAAGCAAATACCTAGTTAAGGCCCCTTTGTGCTGTATGAGCGTGACTCATCCCATCAGACACGAGGCTGAGGACGAGAGCATAGTGAGTCTTGGCTATCTCCTCCGTTTCTGCAAGTGCTGGGCATCTGGAAGGGCACCAGGCTACCTCAGCTCCCTGGCACGCCAAGGACGCCCACATGACCGGCCCGGCTCGTGTGCCAGCTCAGGACCCCTGCGTAGACTCAGCAAGATTTGACAGGATTGTGTTGGGCTCATCTGTGAAGGACTCACCGCAAAACCAACACAGAGAGAAGACACAGTATGTCCACAAGTACAAGTGTATATGAAAAATGCCTTCTTGATGCTGGTCCTCAAACCATTTGTAAAGCTGTGCACTGCAAAGACAGCACAACACTGATTATGCAGTAAAAACATTAGCAATATTCTTCAAACCGCCCATCGACTCGATACACATTCCTTGAGGATGATTCAGTGCATGTTATTCCAAAGAGATGAGTTCAGCTGAAATGCAATAACTAGCTTGGTCTTTGGATTTAGGGAGGTTTAGGTGATACAGTTATCAAAATAAAAACAAAGCTTTAAATATGTTTTGACCATTAAATGAAAATTCTGTCATTAATTACTCACCCTTATGTCATACATACAGATAAAACACTTTTTTTTGTTCCAAAGAAAACAAAAATAACAATTTATTCAGCCATTCTTCTCCCCTGAGTTATGTCTTTTGCCATTTTGGAGAAAATTAGTATTAAACATATTTACAGTACTTACATGTATAATTACATTGTAATAAAGGACACTAACAGTTCTTTCAATTTTCTAATTGCATTATCTCAAATGTTTCCTACTATTTGTAAATCCAGTAACTTAACTTTCACAACTTAGAATTTTTTTTTTTTAACGTGTAAGCATTTATTCATATATATATATATATATTTAAAAAATCATGAAATTGACCAGTAAATTAATATTTAATGCTGTTTATTTATTCTTTAAACATGCAATGAAATATAAGACGAAAATACATAAACACTGTTAAAAGCCTATTTTTGTTCATTGTTTTTATCTAATAAAATAAGGTTTAAAATGCATGTTAACAAAACAATTACAGTATTTTACATGTAATTTTAATTGTATTAAAAAAAAGGGATAGAAGCCATTTCATTATATGCATTTTTACTGCCCTACATTTAATTAAATATCCTGTTTATAGAAACTTCATTTGTACGTTTATACTGAATATGGGAAACCAGCGATCAGCCAAACTTCAAAAACATAGCAAAACACAAGCAATATGGGCTGCAAGTGCAGTTTTATCTTACAGCAAAAAAATATATATAGGGATGAACTCACAATGCATCACAATGGCACTGGATCAATAGAAGTGGTCTCTCTGTGACAAGTGATTGCATAGATATTAATTCCTAAGGAATAACGTCGATCACCAGGGAAGCTACACAAGAATTAAAGTCTTTACAAAAGACACCTCAAAGCTGTGTGTAATTTAAAATTGCATTAAGGTGACTGAACTGAATTGCAAAATAAAAGGTTTTTACTAACGGTCCATTGTTTTCTACCGGTTGCACAAAACAGTCACACCCCATTTTCTTAACATTTAAAATCTATTTGAGCTTTAAATAAACCAATATACACCGCCTAATCAGGACACGCTTCATCTGCATAACCACGACTTCAAAAATAGGTCTTAAATGTGTCATGATTGTGATGCAGCCTAAACAACTGCTGAAGAGCACAGAATCCCACCTCCCTTCATTATCCTTTCTAAAGTAGAGCTGTCAGGAAATTCGTTTGATAATACGAGGAAGAAAAAAAGAAGAAGGTATTAAGAACACCTTTGAGTTTAGTGTCATGCAGACTGATTGGATTCGAACATGTTTACCGCATTTCAGTTATAACACTGTACATCTACAGCTCAATGAGGGTTTGAGAGCAGTCACTCAAATAACACTTCAAAAGAAACATCTGAGGCCTCGCCATGTTATAACCAGCTTGTTTTTGTGATGAGTAATATTTGATGTATAATGCTTGTTCAAATAAGTTCTGAGCGTGACTCGAAAGGACACGGATGTTTGGATGTTGACATTCAGAAGATATGTGACCCTGGACAACAAAACCAGCCGTAAGTGTTAATTTTACTGAGATACTGGAATCTGAGGAATGCTGAGAAAATCACCTTTAAAGTTGTCCAAATGAAGATATTATAAATGCATATTACTAATCAAAAATGAAGTTTTAATATATGTTTGGTAAGAAATACCTTCATAGAACATGATCTTTACTTACTATCCTAAGGATTTTTATAAAAATCTATCATTTTGACCCATACAATGTATTTTTGGTTATTGCTACAAACATACCCCAGCGACTTAAGACCGGTTTTGTGCTCCAGGTCACAAATGTGATGGTGAAAGTGAAACCGCTAATTTACGAACGGCCACTTCCGTGCGCACCTTAATCTGATCATGTGATTAAACAGAAGGCTATTTACTAAAGGGCTGACAGCTGATGAAACGATAACAGTGTGGTACTTTACATCACGTGAAATCTGAGAAATACTAGGCCTGATGCCGGCATGTGTATGGGATTACTCTACAAACTGGTTTTGCTTCAGGGTTCATTACAAAATCTAAATCCAAAGTAAATTAAATATGAGGAAGCATATAAACTGCTGCGTTACAACCAAAAATGCAACTGCATCAAAATCCCAAACTGAAAATGTATTAATATTGCCATGAAATCTATGTGCTAAGTGAAGTGGAAGTGACATTTTTGCTTTGAAATCCAGCTTCTTCCTTTATATTCACCGCACTTTCAATACCGCCGCTCCAAGAAATGAGTTCTTCTCCAGGCTGAGAAGGGCTTACATGTTCAACATCCTCCTTATGATTCGGACCACGCTTCCTAATGAAGCAGGAATTAACCTCTGTCATCTGACTTACAGTCGATTTCCTTTGGCTTCTCTCTCCTTCTTTCGATCTATCACCGCTCTGAGAAATGGTGCCGGATTTGACACTCGCCAATGTGAGAAAGTGAGAGAGAAATGAGAACGAGTGTGCCCGAGAATAGACTCAGCTATGACAGTATGGCTAAACTTTGAAAACTAACTTCTGAGCTTCGGAAACTCAGGGCCCAGTCTCCGGATCCGAGAGCAGTCACCTGTTCAGTGTCAATGCGGCTGACACTCAACCCACCCAGCGGTTCCACGTGACAGACAGATAGCTATCGGATGGAGGAAACGGGGAAAATGAGAGTGCCAATCTTTCGAGACCCCTCACATGGGACTGGAAATGAGAAACGAGATTAAACAGAGCAAATGGAGACGTTGTCCTCTGGAGAGGCATTTTTGACTTCCTGTAGTCGTGTTTTGCAGACATACTTTGTGGTTTGCCCTCCATCCGAATTAAAAAACATCTGTTTTTCCTGCAGAACCTAGAAAAATTATGAAGCATTTTACCTGCTGTTTTTCAGGCTAACTCAGGCAGGCGTCCTCTGAGAAATCCATTCACATTCAAACAGGCATGTCTGCGTTTCTTGAACATTATCATTACGCTGTCAGATACAATGACCAAAGCTAAATTTCTTGTTTCGCTGCACAATTAACATTCATTACGGACCTTTTTACCAACTTTCTGGGTAAAAAAAAAACAGTTGGTGGTTGAAAATCTTTATAAAAGACGCCATATGAACTCAGGGATTTGAAACTGTTGAGCCACTGATGTCACATGGACTGTTTTATCGGTGTTTCTTGGATCATTTCAGTTGCATTGCTGTCTATGGAGGGTCGGATGGCTTTCTGATATTATCATTAATATCTTCATTTGTGTTCCGAAGATGAACGAAGGTCTGAGTAATGCATGAGGGTGAGTAATTAACGACAGAATTTAAATTTTTGGGTGAACTAACCCTTTATTGTCACAAATATGCATTAAATGATCTGAACAACTGCTCTGATCAGGCTCTCAAAAATACTTAGTGTTGAGGCAGGCTAATAATCAATTAATTATCTTATATCACTTTTGTAATACTACATATAGAAGTGCTTCATGATGCACACAGTCACTACCTTCGACAATACTTACACCCAGAAAATAAAAATCCCATTTCAGTAAAAAAACTCCAGAGATCCAAGTCCCATCTGAATCAGTTCATGAGCCATCCGCTCTTAATAATTATAACTCCAACTCCATTTGGAAAACTAATCTCTTTCGGAAAGTGCATATGTGATCAGATTTGCAACGAAACCAAGAAAAGATTTCAATTTGAACTAATTGAAAACATTTCAGAAAATTCTTCCAAGAACAAATGATCTGTTCTAGAGTTTTATGCAGATTATTATTATTTTTTTTTTTTGCAGATCATCTTTTAGAAAAAAAAATGGTTGTATCACCCTGCATCTGCAACGTAACTGAGAAACTCCTGAACTATAAATGAGCAAAACCTCAGAGCAAAAATATGTTCTTATTGGTGTCTGCATGCATGCCTATACATTTTCTATATTTGCAAGCACGTAGGTGTGCCTGGAAGTGGACAAAGCGTTAGTGAAAAAATGTTCCTGCGTGCTTGTGGAGAGTGTGTTGCCATGCCTGGAGATCTTTCAGTACTAGTCTCAGTATTCAGAGAAGTGTGATTCTGTAATTCTGCAGTCTGCAGACCCCCGTCTGTTCCCGCTCAGTTACTAAAACCTTTTTTCCATTGCTACAAAGAGCTGAACAAACTGCCAGTGGTATACAACCGCCAAGTCAGCTGGAATTAAAAAGCAGAAACACACACAGAAGGACTAGGCCATCACAGTCAGCCGTTCATATAAACATTTATGAAATTCCCCCACGGAAGTCATTTTCCCTAACACCATGACCGGAGGTCCATGGAATCCTCAAGAAGCATTAGCCTTTCACCCTTCAACTCAGAGCTTCGGATGGCAGCAACTCCGAAAAAAATCTCTCCGGGGTTTAACTCTGCGGCTTGAGACATGACTGTCATCTCAATTCACCGAACCAACTTAAAAACCACACAGGAGATCAAACCTTTATTTATTTATTTGGCTTTGTTTACTCCCAAAGTCTTAGAATAACAGCTTTGCTTGGAAGCCGTTCTCCATTACTCTGCTTATATCAACCGAGGGACTCCAAATATTCATCAGCTGCATCTGAATGGCTTACACGGTCATTTCTTCACCGCTTTTCAAGTCAACATGAAGCCAAAACTGACTGACATGAATGACTTATTACAAGCTCAAGGTCTGGCAGGCAACATTTATCTGTGATTGCTATTCTGAAGAGAAAAAAACAAAAACAAAACACACGTTTGTCTTTTTATCAGATTGTGACAGCTTCCACAATGCAATCAATTACTATTGTTTTTAGTCTTAAAAATTGTTTTACTCAGAAGCGGGTCTCATTATGGAAGTAAAATGGGTTGAGAATGAACTGGAGCTTTTTGAAAGTCAAAAATGTTATTCATTTCCTTGCAACCTGATCACAAAAGGCCCAAATGTTCTGCAAGAGCAACCCAAGGGGTTTAAAATATCAAAAAGAGAGCCAAGAAAACTACTCGTCTACTGCATCTACAATGCTAACCTGGACATTTCACCACTTCGCTTTTAGCTTCAAGTCAAAACTGACAGGTTACTTTCTTGAAGCGCACTCAAGGTCTTGTTAACAATTCTTCCGAAATTGAAATTCAGCTCAAGAAAAACCATGTTTGGATTTCAAAGAATTCAGGCAACATGCGCCATCCAATCCATTCCCTTCCCGCCTTTTTTCTAGCTAGATTGTTTTATTCAGAAACATCAGAATATGGAAGTAAAATGGATTGAGAACACACTTGTTGGCTTTTAAAAATAAATAAACACTAACATTCCATTTAAAAATCCAATGCTATTATTCAATACCCTGCAAACTGATCTCAAACACCCAAATTATCATTCCACAAATACTAAAATGGAGCGTTAAAAAAATGCTTTTATGGTCATTCAAGCAAAACATGAAATCAAATTTGGACACTATTTACTTGTCAACCATGTAGAGTCACTAACAGCAGTTAGAAACTGAGGAAAACTCTTCATAATCTTGCACAATCCAATCAATCTTCCCCATCATTAAATAGGGTTTCATTCAGAACTGTTCCAGAAACATTCCAGTACTGTTCCACACAACCTGGATCACAAGGCCTAAATCACCGTAACGCAGGCAAGGTTTAATTACAAATTGCAAATGACATGGTCTTCAAACTCATCTCTCAGATAAAAAGCAGAAGATGAGAAAATGAGATCCTGTAAGCCTTTTTTAGATGACACAAATTTATTGTGGGTAATGAGGTTAACTCCGCTGTAAATTACAGAGGTCTGCTAAGGTGGAAGCGCGCTTTCTATTAAAAAGGTAGATTAAGCACATACAGATATAACCGCACGTTTGCCGGCACAATTAAAAGCACAGTGTTAACGGCGCGGGGCTAAGAAAGTCAATCAAGCAGCAAGCTTCTGAAGAAGATCAGACGGTAATTAAGGCAATTTCAACTCCTCCCTCAAGAGGATCTCAATGAATCAGCGTAGGTTTGCGCAGGCTCAGGCAAACGCAGTTAACGTGTAATGCCCATCACCGATGCTTCTGACGAAAGCTCACCTGCATGTATGGACACGTAAAACTAATGAAAGTCCGATTTCAATATGCACCCATGAATTTCTCATCAACTCTTCTAAAATCAAATTACCTCGGGTAGTCCATGCGATGCGCATTCATTTTATAGCTCTACACTCAATTATTCAGATGTTTCTCCTACAACTCCTACGAGCAATAAAAACAAACACAACTGAGACGGTTCTACTTACATTAAACATAAATAAGAACTCCATTAAGTCATCTGAGCTATGAAAGAGCAGCATTTATGGGCTTCTTGTGCTTAATCCACCACCAATCCATGTGACAGATGAAAGGACAGCTAACCTGAATTTTAAGACAAGTTAAGCCGCAAAGAACTAGATTTGCATTTTCCCCAAGGAAAAAAAAGAAATAGCACTTGCACAGCAACAATTGAAAGTGGCAATGTCTGAAGCAAGTCTAGATTCTAGGTTTTTTCCTGTGCACATATTATGCCACAGAGTTAGTTTAGAGTCCACATTTTGGGTTTTTTGGTCAGGTATGCAAGTCTGTGAGTGCAATTAACAGTCATGTGAAAACATTTTATTAAGAAGTTAAACCACATTTTATAAAACTAAAAATTGCCTTAATCTTTTGAACAACCAAGATGTTGAACTACATTTTATAAAAAAACACAAACCCGTCAACAGTGTCTGACATGTGGCCACCCAGGCCATCATTTTCACGATACACCCTTTCATGTGGGTTTTACAGGAAATGCATGCACTCCATGGACCATTGATGCTTACTAGCATGTATTGTGTACAATAATTTTTGACAGACAGAATGCTACTTTTTTTTTTTTATTAGGACAGGACAGATCAGATTCGACAGGAACTAAAGAGGGAAAGAAATCAGGAAAGGCCCTCGAGTCTTAATCTTTTGAACAACCAAAATCTACATTGGACTTATTAAAAAGAAATACACCTGTCGAATGTATTATGTATGTTAAAGTATCTGACAGACGGCAAGTTGAAGCCACTCAGGCCATAATTTTCTCATTTTTTCAGAAAGCAAGGTCAATACACCCTTTAATGTGGGTTTCACAGGAAATTCATGTACTCCCTTGACTTCTGCTTCTTGTAAATGTGTTGTGCACATAATTGTTTTTGAAAGATATAAGTTTTGTTTTTTTTAAACTGAAGAGGGAAAGAGATCAGGAAAGGTCATCGGATTCAACACAAAATATTACAGTCAGTACCACTACGAGTTTTTCCCAGGAAAGGAGTGATTTTGATGCACAAAATAGTCTTTTGTCTCTCATAACAAAAATCTTTTTAAACCCATGAAAATGCCGATCCTGTTGTAAACAAGAGAAAAATCCGTTTTTAAAACTGCTGTCCCATTATTACCCCACAGCAGCTTTTAACTCATATTGGAGAATCAATACAACAGCACTGTTTTTGCAGTAAACTAAACTCTAAAAGAGATTCAATAAAAAAAAAACCACAAAATCAAAAATGTAATATGCAAATAGATGTAACAAATTGCCATTCATTATGAAAATTAATGTTGTCATTTCCATTGTAAATTAAAGTCATTGAGATTTTAAATCGTGAAAGTTAAACTTTGAAAAAGACCACTTTACAAAATCCCAAACTGGTGCACTTAATACAGTGTCTCAACCAACTATTTCTATAACTTATACCCAGCCAGGTTAGGATATAGCACAAGGCTGAAGCCTATAAGAAGGTTATATGCATCAGCTAAAGGTTTAAAACAAACCCTAACCGAAACGCTTGAGGTATATCGATGCTGCACAGCAGTTGCTCCTTGCTTAAAGGATTGATAAAGTTGAAGGCGTAGAAAGTTTTAAACCCTTTGAATGAGCCCAGGGTCACAAAAAGGCTGATCTCAGAGCCCACACATAAAAAAAAAATCACTCTCTGTAGCCTTCATTCTATCAGGCACAGTGGTGGGTGATAAGACGGCATGGCTGGCCTCCAGGAGTCCTCTGGCCTTCACTAACGGCACCGTATGACCACCTCAGCGCTGAGCGGCAGAGGAGGACAGAGAGTATCTCTTACACGCCGAGAGACATACAGATCAATCGAGAGACTGACGGAGACACAGATTTCCCATCTGTTCTGCAGCACACATCTGATTCCTCATTTACAACTGCAGCATATTTTCGAGTCAAACGAGCAAGATTGCGCCCATCAAACAATTTTCGCATTTTGTATGCTCTGGAACTTCAGTTATTTCAAATGCATCATCTACATTACAAAAAGAGACCACAGAAAGGGCTCGGAGACAGTTTGGCCGTGATGGTGTATAAACCGTGTGAGACAGAGGTAAATCGAGGACAGGCGGGAGAACTTTTTGTCAACACACTCAGAGGAAAGCGCTCTCCTGCGCTCCACTCTACAGACACTCATAAACAATGGAAGTGGAAGAGACAGAGGGTCTTACAGGCGACCAATCACTAAAGCCACCAGAACAAAGGCTTAAGACAGAGCTCTGAATGCACGGCGGGAGGAAAAAAGAAAAAGGAGGGGTCCGGAGGAAAGGGCATTTATTCAAAGGCCAGCAATTTTAGTCCCTCTTGCATGCTCAACGTGGGTGAGTGTCAGAGGGGAAGACAGAGAGAGCTTTCTTCTGGAGGTGTGAGTTTCATTTTACACTCTCTTTTGGACAAAGCCGACTCTGAGGTCTTTTGTTCTTGAAAACCTGTTGGCACAGAAGCGTATTGTTCGGCGGGCGAGAAAAAAGGAATACAAGGAAACTACATTATAACGTCTTTGTGCGGGACTTGCTCTTTGCAGCCGCTCTGACATTTGTTGCTTCTGACAGTAATGGAAGACCAAAGGGAGCCAATAAGAAACGCATCTACTTCCACTTGTCGTGCTTCCCTGATCCCAAACTGAATTAAGCACTCGGCAATAATGTTTTAAACTCCCCTCAAAGACTCTAAAACAAGATGGATGCCATCAGATCCCCAATGAAAAGGGGTCTCCATGACAACTGCGGGAAACTGTCACCTCACCCCTGAAGATCCCCTCGGAGAACTAATACACAAACCTTTGACACGTACCAAAAAGATTAATGGGCTACCGAAAGACTTGTGCGCATTGTAATAACCCTCCGCTCGTCCTGAGGTGTAAAACGCCTTATCCCATGAAGAAATTAATAGAGGCGAACCCCAGAGTGTGCCCACGCAAGTTTGAGCGGCACTGGGAACTTGGCATGACTAATTGTGGTGCCACGATTCATCCATCCAAAACTCATTTATCCAACGGCCAAGATGCTCGTCTTATTTTTTTGTGAAATATGTGCACGGGGAGCGCTCAGGATCAGGATTCATTTACAGCCACCCGGTGCCAGTATCATGTCGCGCGTTTTCCTGTCCGTTCACCCAAAAAAACGGATGTTTTATGTGACTGGCATGCAATAAAATGCTCAGATATGTAGTTAACATACTGGTATGAAACCTCTCCAACCAGTTGCTGGTATCATGTCACGTTTTCCTGGACATTTACCTGAAAAGCTGATGTTTTATGCGATCGGCAAGCAATAAAACGCTCAGATAGAGATGCAAGTATGCATGCATACTGGTCTGAAACTGGTTTGACACCTCTCGGCTCACTTTTCAGGTGTGAACACTGTCCCAACAAGCAGTTTTAAAAAAGCGAAAGGGAAAAAGAGCGACACATTAGGAAGAGTCTAAAAATTGCTCTGCATCTCTGCATTTAAGTGCTGTTCACACCAAGGAACATAACTAGAAAGTTAATAATCGCTAAATAGAAAAGCCCACACCCCAGCTATGAAGAGGAGTATCTTCGGAAGCACTTTCAGAATGACTTTTTTTAGCTGATGAATGATAAAAACACAGACAGCCAATCAGAATCCATCCAACGTTAAAGGCGTAGACAACAAAATTGCAGGATGCTTTGATCATAATCAGAACGTCATCTTACATTGATTCGGACAATAATGTAGTTATTAGTTATTTCTTAGCGATCGTTGTTGATGCCTTTTGGTTTTTTGGCACAAATTAGTCTCCTGTGTGTGGTTTATTGGTGCTAGGCACAACTTTGTATGAAAATGTTTTTAGAATCATACCCACAATGGTGAAAAACAATGCCATTAGTTGCGTCAAGTATGCACTACATTGCTAAAACATGTAACCCGAGTCCTTAAATATGTGCAGAGCTCCGGTCCTGCAGTGTAGCCTCGGCTTACGCAGATCCACAGACATGTCTCTCCTTATCAGAGGAAAGCAGCCCCTCCGAGACGCCATCAAATCACTGTGATGTTTAAACCACCAGGGAAGAAATGTCTAGGACCATCAGCACTAGCGAGACTAGTGTGGCAAATAAGGGGAACAGGAACTTAAAATGCAATTTTATAACAGTGGTATCTCAAAATAGCAGAAGACTTGCATAAAATTCAGACATCATTGCATTTTTAGGAGTTTCAGTCAGCTGCACAGACCTGTCATGAAGCGCCAAGTGTTAACAACGAAACCCTGTTGCATTTCCAGCTTCCTATATATTGTATAAAAGGTACAACAGATGCAAGTTTCAAACTGTGAAGTAGGTTATTGAGTAAGACAATACAGTTACACCTGCTGCCTTCCAGCCTAAGAAAAAACTGATCACGACAGGCCACACCTTGCGTAACATGGCGTACAAGGCATGGGATACGGGTTACGGTCAGTGGCTCTTATTAAGTTGACCAGGTTAACCTAGATAAGCAGGTAAGCTGCGGAAAGCGGCGCGCGCAAGCGTAACGCACGCGTATCAACACACTTGGTATGGGCGACTTAAAGGCAAGCATCATGCAAATTCCCTCTAGGTTTCTAAATAACAAAAGAGACCGAGCGGGCAGTAAAGAGGTTAACCCACAAGTTACTGTGTCACGTTACCTTGGCTGGACAGAACACACGCGCAGAAAATCAGGCAACAGTTTATCATCGTAAAGTCGCTCATTCCGCTCTCGTCCGCGGGAGGTTAAACCAATCCTGGAAACTTTAGCATAAAATCTCTTTCACTTTCACGCGGTGTGTCGAGGCTCGTCAGATCCCAATCTCAGTCCGCTCCGACTGCTGGTAAAGCCCGGAGTGTCGCACAGGTATGTTACCGAGCGGAACGCAGTCGAGTCCTCTGCCCGACGCGACTCGCTCACTTCTTCTGGTCTAACCGGAGCTCGAGAGCTCGACCGATGGAATCGGGCGTGATGTCATCGTCGCGTCACGCAGCGGTGGGAATGGAAAGGCATTGAAGTTTAGAACTTTCACGCGATGTGCTCTTTACGCGTGAAGCCCGGATATTCCGGTTTTACGCGTTAAGGGAAGTATCTCTTTTGTGCGAGATTGCAATCGGCATGTGACATGAAGAAATCCCCCCGGTTTGTACCTAACGTTTGATGCTCTGATATAGAATTAGAATTACAGTTACATTACATGCCGCTTTAAAATAGCAACCTAAAAAACTAATGACAGTAGAGGATACGTCTGATGGTGTAAAAAGTACAGCGTTCTTTAGTTTTGCATCAGAACTGTGCCAATGACTAATTAACTTTACACGTAAATAGTGGACACCCCAAACCAATCAAGCTAGCGTGTAATGTAGGTTATAGTATTATTATTGCTCAGAGTAATCAGAGAAACATTTTCCGTTCATTAAATTGGATATTAAAGAGACAGTAGGTTTGATGTCCCACTCAAAATGTCACAGTAGACTTTCGGATGCACTATTTCAGTGAATCTAATTAGTTATTATAGCGTATTGCGACAGTGAACAACTCTATAATCTAACAGAGAACGGCCGATTGTGTCAAATACATTCCAGCGGAGCGTTTTCCTGCCACCGCTGTTCCAGTTGAGAATTTATTTCAATTAATTGCGTCATATTAATGGCATAAATGGACGCCACGCGGTTCAGAAATATTCCCTCGCGAATGGCGAGTGCTTCTGAAATTCAATTCCGGGCAGCGACTATTATATTAAACAATAAACAAAAAGTTAATTTCCCACGCTGGCGAAATTGTCAGACTGTATAAATCAGAGGACTTGGCTTTTGCGTGTTCTGCTCGTTTTTCTGATTCTGAACTTGTACGCTAATCTATTTTCAGTCCATTTTGCCCGACGTGCTTCATACTTACACGGATGCCCATAACTGCAGTTGATCGACTGTCAAAACAATGCGATTTATTCAAATAAGGAGGTATGAAGGACAGGGTTGATGAATTCAGGGCTCTTCTCCTCTGGGAACGGCCTGCATACTAATCAGTGACCTCGCTCTGCCATCTATTGACTGATCTGCGCAATTACGCGCCGGCGTTCATTAGCATGCAGAGCGCGAGAGAGCGCTGTCAAATGAAATACAGCGTCCCCTCGGTTATGCATAAACGACTGCTTGCGTATACGTTTATAGTTTATACTAGAAGTTCGACAAGGCAAACTTTGATGTTGGCTGACAAAGTGTTGCCTGACAGTTACCAAAAAAAAGTGCAAAATTTGAAGGTTGCACGTGCTTTGAACGCTCCACCCTAAGAAATGCTTGAAAAGCACGGCTTTCTCATCTGTCCAGATGTATTTTCTGTTGAAACCTTCTCATTTCAGAAGAACATTTAGCTGGACAAAGATCTGTTTAGTGCAACATGATTCGTCAGTAGCCTGCTTTTGGTTTTTAAGAAGACAGACTGCACATTTTAAATGCATATCTGCTTAATGTTAATTTTGTTAACCGCCATGTGTTCATTAGCATATATATGTGGACTAAAAGCCACAGCGTTCTGAATAAAGATGTTTTTTTAAGCTATAAAAAGCAGGAATAATTTAATAATAATTCCATTACCAAATATATCTGCAATAGGCTACTCAGTCCCACCCGCATCTGAAGATCTACTTCTGAAGAGTTCAGTTCCAGCACAGTTCTTGCTGTAATTTTCAAGTAAACGCAAAGACCTTGATTACCAGCGGCAGGTGTTTGATTTGAGTTGGACCAGACAACTTAGAACTTGGAATCCATCTCATATTAAAAAATAACCTCTGGAACTGGACTTCAGTAGGTATGTTTACATGAACTCATCTTCTTCAGTCTGAAACACGTCCAAGTCTGATTCCAAATTCTGAAGAATCTCATCATCTTTTATATGAACCCCAATTTGCAGTCTAATTCACATATTTGCATATGCATATGCACTGCATTACATATGCATATATTACACGTCTTCAAGACAAACCTTCAGCTCGTGCAGTGACTATTCACCGCATTCGTAACCAGAGAAAGCCACTGTAATGTCACAGGAGCTGCCGTGGGAAACATTTTTGGTGTCATTTTGACCTTGATGATGTAAAAAAAAAAGCTGACAAACGTCAAAAGAGATTTTTAGCAGACATTTAGTTCAGTCATGACAACTCTCTGAAGATTTTATGCTGGTTATGGCTTTTTAATGTATTTGTTCTTGGTGGAATAGATCTGTGATGCTGCTGATGTTGGTTATTGCTGTAGTTTTAGATTATCGCTGCTGCTGCTGCAAGCAATACAGAAACTTCCCACGGCCAATGCACAAATAGTATTTAAAATAATATATAGCACATCTATACAGGTGGAGGGTGCTCAAGTGGATGCTAACCAGCCAATTAAATGAACAGCAGCAAGCTCATTGCAACATAAACCAGTCAGCTAATGCCAATTCATTTAGCAATGTGAATATCACCAGTAACGTTAATATGTTACGTTTCATGACTGAACTTTACATTTAGATATCCAGTACCTGACCAGATGCAAACAAACATATGCATCATTACAAGACATCATGACATAGCTCATACACACAAGGAGTTTTCAATCTGATGCAGGAAATTGTTAGATTCAAGCATTTACATGCTTAATTTGTTCATGTTGATTGGATTATTTTTGGTCATCAGTTTTAATCCGATTGAAATTTCATTCAGGTGGAAGGCTTTTTTTAGTCCTATTGTGCCATCAATCCGATTATAAATGTAATATTTGGCTGTGATTTGACAACATTGCCAATATGGCGACTAAAGCGACATCACATTGGTTATTTTCAAGTGTTGGTAGGAGAAACCCAACAGCTTTCTATTTTGAATGTAATGTTTTCAAATGTTGGTGGTCCAACAGTTTCATGAAAAAAAAAAAAATCAACATTTTATTTAGAAATATAAGATTTGTTAATTCTGATTTTTTTCCAGGAGCTTTTGAGCATATCCGGCAGCTGCTCATATTCAATGTCAGGTCAAAAGTAATTATGCATGATCGAAGGCTACGTTATGTGTTATGCGTGAACTTTTATAGTTTTAGTTATAATTTAGTTTGACAAGGCAAACTTTGTTGTTGGTTGACAAAGTCTAGCCTGACAGTTTTAAAAAAAGCTTAAAACGCCACAAAGTTTGAAGGTTGCTTAGGCTGTGTGCACTTAGAATATTTTAATACCCCAAGAAATCCTTGAAAAAGCTCACTTTTGCCCTTTTCTATGCTGATGTAGTTCCAGTTGAATTTTCCTCATTTTGTAGAGCATTTGATTGGACAAAATTCTTTTACTTATAGAGAATTCCAACAGTGTTTGTGGCATTTTAAATGTAATAATCTTTATTATTTGTTATTTATTGAGTGTTGTTGTCATTCATATATTAATTTTAAGGTCAAAGGTTATAAAGCGCAACTGCATAGGCTGTCAATGGGGCATCGAAGGGTTTCTGAAGCACACTTCATTGAATTGGACCATTGAAAAACAGCATATTAAACCTTTGTATAAGCAGATGGATAATTATGGTAGGGCCACTCATGCAATTATATCTCAATCCTACATCTCAACACAAATAATCGTTTTCTTCTTGAAATGACCGCTATTAAAATCCCCTGGGATGCCATTAGCAGCGTTTCTAGGGGTGTCCATTTACCGAATATGCCTTTAGGTCAAATGCAACTGCTGGGTTATTAAGAGCCTGTGAACTAAGAATGCCATGTATTGTCAGTGGGAGTAGCCTGTGAATGCATGACCTTCATATGCACCATTTTAACCAGTACACAGAACTTTCTGTAAGATTCCTGATTATGATGTTACCTAACAGCACTCACCTCCTCTCTCACAGATGCATCCTTAATATAGCTGAGTCACGGTCAGACGGCACATAGGAAAAAGAGCAATTGAGTCCTATTAGAATCTGTCTGTATTTCCCCACTTGGTGCTGGGTGTTCAATTGCGTTTGACGATGTGTATCTCTTCTGGGCCAAAAAATAGCCTGGATTGCCGCTCACTGGGCCAATCGCTTCTAACGACCACTGACAGTTTGGCACTAATGATACGTTTTCAAGCATTCAGTGTCATTGTCTCCAGCACACTGTCCTAACCGGAGGTCCAACAGGATGGCAAAATGTCCAAATCTGACAACCCTTTAAAAAAACGGCCTGAAACCTCCTTCACACTCGCATACTTAGCCTTCTGTCCGGGTTTTTGAGAGATCGTCCCTTAGTTCGGCCCAGCGGGCTCAGATTGATTAAGCTCTGCGGCTGCTTTAATGTGATCATGTATCAGTTGCCTGTCGACACCTTTACCAGCATAACTCTCCGGCTCTGACAGACTGATTAATACACTGAAGTGTCCATCCCCCTTCCTTACTGTTGCCTTATTTTTCTATTCTCCTCAGGTCTCGATCCGGTTGCCTTCTGCCCTTCATTATTATAGTATATCTTAAGACTCCATTAAACCGGCCCAGCTAAGTGCTGCTCTGCTAATGGCGCTCCGAGGGGCTGCTGATAATACGCTATGATTAAACACATTAAAGGGACGAGCAAGCTACCACCCCACAGCAGGGTTCTTGTAGTTTTGCATACACACACGCAAACACTATAAAGGTCTCGTTTCATTGCTTTCAATTGTCTCCCTTCTTAGGCTTTTCTTAAAGGGATAGTTGACCCAAAAATGAAAATTTTGTTCGCTCATTCTCATGTTCTAAGCCTGCGTGACTTTCTTGCTTCATTGTGCTTGTTGCGGCTTATGTGTCATTTTTGTGAATCTGAAGCTTTTAAAGGAATAGTTCAACCATGTGATCATTTCAACCCATACGATGTATTATTGCCTATTGGTACAAATATACCCGTGCAACTTATGAGCGGTTTTGTGGTCACATTTGCTGAAAATGTACTCATCCTCAGGCCATTTAAGATGAAGATTAGTTCGTTTTTTCATTAGAAAATGGGTGGTGTCAGAATGAGAGTCCAAACTGATGAAAACATCACAATCCACAGTTCATCAGCAATGTCTTGAAATAAATTTGTAAGAAGATCTTATAAACAACACATCTTGCCAAAATTGAGCCTATACTTTATATTAACACTTCCTCCAGTCGAAGTCTTTCCATTGTTGTCCTCTCACATAAAAAAAAAAAATAAAAATTGTTTTGCATATTTGTTGTGATCCCTTTTGGGTGGTGCTCGCTTCCTTTTGGCTTCACAAGAAATTAACTGATGGACTGACGTGATGTGGATTACTTGTGATGTTTTTATCAGCTGTTTAGAGCCAAAAGTAAATTCTCAGCAAATTATTTTTCTTTCTGGGTGAACTGTTCCTTTAAGCTTTTAGAAAGAACCTAAAAGCATCATAGAAGCGGTTGTTATGACTCATAAGATACATTCCAAAAATAGAACTTAAAAAAATAAAAACAACAGAAAATTGCTGTCATTTGCTCATCCTCATGTTCCAAACCTGCATGATGTTTTTTCATTAGCTGCGCTCTGCTTGTTGTTCTTTTATACGCAATTTTAATGATTCTGAAACGTATACGGGAAGAATGCAAAAGCATCATAAAAGCAGTTTTTATGACTCATGTGTTATTATGCAAAAATTTTAACTTTGTGACAGTAAAACAGACACAAGATCTGAGAATGAAATGTTCATTTGAGTCCAAACTGTTTGATGAAAAGTTGATTTGGTTCATAAAACCTTATCTGATTAATTGATTCAATCACGTATTGCACCGATTCGGTTCTTGAGTTGACTCACAGATTCAGTCTCTGCATAAATTTCAATCCATTTCTCGCTCATAGATGCTAAATAAAGTGGAATATAGCGCATAAGTCATTCGGGCCACTTCTAATATGCTTTTATTGCTTTACTTTCTTTTTCAAGCTTGAAAGCTTCAGAGTCCCATTCACTGTGACTGCATGTGAAAGAAAGTCATAGGGGTTTGGAATGACAAGTAAATTACAGAATTTTATGGTAACTATTCCTTTAAGACTCTTTTCGTCAGTTATTAGGCTCCTTTCTAGTGCTCTCTCGGTCCATTTATCTCAATTCTGCTTATTCACCTCTTGATTACTGTGATATCAAGCACTTTGTTTTGCTGCTGGTTTGTGGGTCTTTTCATTAGATATTTTATGCTTCGCTGCGGATTTGCTTTAAGTGCTAGTTTTAAGCTGTGTGTGTGTGGGAGATGAAAGCGAGGAAAAAATAGCAACACAGGCTAACAGAAATCTTGTGTCTATAATAATAAATATCTCAATTTAGCTGTAGGTTTCAAAGGATTTGCTTGCTTTGTGAAAAAAGGTGTCGCATATATGTGATTCTCACACATTTCAATGAATGCGCCCATTCACATCTTTTCATAACACATCTGTTTGTGTGTGTGTGTGTGGATTGTGTGGCCTTCTTCTCAGGCCATAATGTACTGAGATACGCACACAATGACTGGCTCGCTGTGATCGGCTCACATCCTCTCAACACCCCTCCATATATAGAAAAACCTCCGCCGCAGGGACACAAACAACATTTGGAAAAAAGGATTAAAAGGGCGATAGACTGAGAAAAATAGCTGGAATTCAATGTGTGAAGCAGGAAAGTTGCTATGTTGGTTTTGGCTTCCAACAAGACCGTTCTCTCTCCTTTTATAGGCAGACGATTTGTCGAAGTTGTAAATAAATCAAGGTTTGTTGAAGAACTTTTAATTATAACACTGCGATTTCTGTGTGAAAACTTTCAACTTCTGTTTTGTATTTTTACGCAGCTATATATTATGCAATATATAAATTGTGCTATTGTTATTGGTACCTTAATTTAAACAACAACTCTCAATTATTTCTAATAGATAGCAATTCAATTAAATCAAATGATGCTTCCTGCTTCTCAGATTATTTTACATTTCACATGGTTTTTAAAAGAGATTTCCTATGTTTCTCAAACATCAAAATCAGAGATCTGAATCATATTCAGGCAAGAGCTACTATCCACATCATTTTATAGCTCTATATTTTACTGTGTCAACGATTTCCTAAAATCCATGTTATGTTTTCCCAAAAGAAATCTCCAATAATTGTGCTCTCCAATAATTTTGCAACATTCGGGCCTTTTTTGAGAGTCTCTTGAGTTTTTTTTAGCTCAGCATATTTGCATATGGTTCCCGGCCCCTGCAAAAAATGACTGTGATTTTAACGCTAAAAAAATGAAAATGCTGGAAAACCTGTTAAATGGTTAACGGTAAATTTCTTTCAATTTTACCGGCATTGACATTCCCAGAATTCCCTGTATTGCCTTTAAAAGTTTGTTTAAATTTGATGTTTCTTCTTAGTTTTTACTATCATTTACGTTTATCAGGGTTGTATGTTACATGTAACGTTGTTAAATGAATGTTTATTGCATGTTTGAGTTTAATGAGTCTCACCATGATGGTGTTTAGTGTTTGTGTGAATGACACTGAGCTCCTTCCATATATCTTCATATTTAAAAGCTGCTTGTGGTGGGCTTTGGTTCATCATTTCATTTCAAAGCTACAAACCAGATTTCAGTATTTTAATAGGTTGTTATATTAACATTATATCATATAATGAAATTACGGTATTTAACCGTAAATTTAACTTAAACCTGTTGTTACCATATTTTTTACAGTCGAATTCAGGCAACCGCAGCTGCCAGTTTTTTTACCGTAAATTTAATGGAATTAGTGTGGGTCCTTATATAGATTATTCTCCATATATGTAGAAAACAAAGGGTACTTTGTGCAACATAAAGTCCTCCTGTATTGCATGAGATTATAAAAACTTTAACAGGACGCTATTTTTATACCCGAATTCCAACAATGAAGAGATGGACGAACCTGTCAAAAGGCCAACCATCTCTGTAGGACGCCATCCATCAGCTCTGTATGGTAGAGTAGATCCACACAAAAACCACTTGAGCATTGAGAGCAAGTCAAATGAAGCTAATGCAGACAGGTATTTGAAGAAAATAAAGCCTGGAGTGCACACAAGCCTCGGGAACGCTTCAAATATAGACTTACAGCATCACAACAAGCCAAAGTAAACAGCTGAGACAATGCCTGAGCGGCTCCAGAGACGCCTTTCTGCAGTAAATATGTTAAACTAAACAAAGACTGCCGTAGCATTGCAGCATAGACTGCATTTACAGATCCACATTTATAATTTCTGACAAAGCTCAAGGAGAAAAAATAAAACAGGCGGATCTTCACAAATTGAAAGATTATTCAGAACGCGAGCCAAAAGGACTGGAAGCTGTAATCACTGCTGTCCTACACAGTTCTGAATGCTAATGTAATGAGATTTCTGTTTTAAATTTAAAATCAATATTCAAAAAATGCTGCGCAACATCGGAGCGAGGCATCATTTGTTTGATGGGAAAAATCAATTGAAATTATTCAGAAATAAGCCTCATGCAAACATTTCCCGAGGCCTTGTCTGTATAAAATATCACTCCTCTGCTTCCTTTTCTGCTTTTTATGCAATTTCATTTCCTTTTTTTCCCTGTAGAAACGAGCAGCTATTTGTCTTCTGCGTGCATGAAAAACAAATATCTAACATATCAGCCGTCTTTGTGTTACGTGTAGCTCGTTTCTCACGTCCACGTGCATTGTGCCTCGCGTCCTGATGTGTTCTTGCAGTCTGAGCAGCACGTAGTTGTTGGTAAATAACATAAAGCGCTGTGTAGAGCCAACGGGAAGGAGCAGTTTGATTACAGCCCTGCAGTCTTTATCTGCGGCGCGCAGGCAGACTTTGACGCAGATGAGAATGGGAACGAGATGGAGGGATTTTGTCATAACAGAGCTGTGGGACGTCTACTTGTCAACCATGATCTGCTTAGAGTGGTCCTGAGAGTGTGTGTGTGTGTGTGCGCGCACAAACAAACGCTTGCTTCCACTGGAGAGTGTGATGGAGAGGAACCAGAGGTCATGTCATTCTAGTCAGTGATGGGCTTACAGTCATTCTGTGCATGATTTATTGAAGCCATGTGTTTTGCTGAATGAACGTGAAGATGAAATCACAGTCTGAATACAAACGACTGGAAGAAGTCTGCGTGTCTCGTGCAGCACGCTCTGAATGTTTTGAAGTCGTGTGATTTGAGGAACAGACTCAGAATTTTCTCTTTTTCTGTGCTCCAGTGTGGATTTGAATTGAATTGGCTGTAAGATGTGGAACTGGAATTCAGAAAGGGAAAGAGGATTTTACTGAACTGAAATTCAAATAAATCAATCATGCACAAGAACAGATGTAACTAATGTCAAGTCAAGTCAAGTCACTTTTATTTATATAGCGCTTTTAACAATACAGATT
>JAUMHI010000064.1:17198852-17213786 GCA_032359435.1 Enteromius unitaeniatus
GCAACTCCACCTCCTCTGCCTTTCGGACGTGGCTCATTTTTATAGCTGTAATCCTGGGGTGTAGACTCATTTAAAGTTTTATGTAATGTGTTTTGTGTAAGTTTTATGTTTTAAGTAACAAGTCTTGTTAAGTGGTTTTATGTTGTTTCCAGCATTTGGGAAATGAACCCTATTCCATGATGGCCCATTAAGATAATATAAAGAATATTTATTAATTATGTGTATAATTCATTTATCATATTTAAACATTTATATTTAGTTTTTGTATTGTATTGTATTATTTAATACAAAATTCGAAATAAAATATAATATTTATTTAATTTGTTAAATATTATATTTTTATTATATAAGACTGTATTATTATTTTACATATAAATATTATAATATTTAATTATACTGTAACTAATTATATATTATAACTTTTACTTTAGGTAATTGACATTTTATAGTTGTAAATATATATATGATTAATTTATCTTTATAATTATTTAATTTTTAAATTATTATATTTATTTGTTAATACATTTTGCTGTACATCATAATAATTATTAATATATATATATACATATACATTATAATTTAAATATATATATATATATATATATATATATACACATAGTTAATTAAATTCACTGAAAATTATTTTCTATACAATTTAAGTACTTTTTATTTTATTGTAAGATATTTCATATAGTTTTAAATATTTAATATTTTATGTATTTAATTATTTTCTATACATTTAATTTATTTACATTTATTTATTTAAATATACTTCTTAAATGTCTTACGTCTTAAATGTAGTTTCCCTATAAAATTACTATTTGTATATTTATTATGTTAATCATTTGTATTATTTTATTTCTTTGTTTTGTACCGTTTAACCACAACCACAATTTATTATGCAAGTATAAATACATATATTATTAATAAACATTTCTGATAATATCCCATGTATTACAAGCTTTGCCCATCTTGTGAAGTGTTGTGACTCTTATTTTTGGAGCTTGAAAGTTCCATTTATTTCCGTTATGTGCAAACCAAACAGCTGGAACATCCATGCTCATGCCTGAAAGTAGATCTGAAAGGAACAACATTATGATGAGAACATTTTTAAAAGATGTGTCCCGTTAAGAGTTACATACTGGCAAACCGGGGGGCTATTATGTATGATGAGCTGCGATGAGCCAAATTTAGCATTGATTTCTGCATCCAAATTGAATTTAATATGAACACCATCCAATACAACAAAGAGTTCTTTAGCTCAGCCTCACTCTCTATTATGTGTCACAGCATTTCATATTGTTGGAAATTACACAGAGGACAGTTTTATTGCTTAGGGTTTGTTCTCTCATAGCTCAGAGGAACATTCCCCAGGAGAAATACAAATACACACAAATCAGCCAATAGTTGACAGTAAGAGTAAAAGCAGTTAGATGTATGGTTAGCAGAGCTCAGAGTATTTGGTCTTGAAGTGTTTGACTAGAAACGAGTTCAAATTCAGATATGACTTCTGATTCTCGGTTTGTGATGAAATCTCTTCTCAATCTTGAGAAGACAAAGTTATAGTGTAGTGTCTGGAAACAATTTTATTTAAACTATTACAACTCGTTCATTTCAGAGAGATAGACGCAAGATTTCTTGAAAAAACGGCATTTTGTCTCATATGGGTAATGATTTTTTTTATTGTGAACACATTTTGTGTAATTTGACAAAGTTACAGTTTTCATAATGGACAATAAAAAGGTTATTTACCTTGATTTGTCTTTGTGTCCCTCACAGATAATTTCATCTGAAGATATGCTCTCCACGGACAGAGATGTGATCGCTGATGAACAATAATGAACACATTCATCAACTTCTGAAAAAGAAAATTAAATGCCGTTTTATTAGGAGGATTTATTTTTATATTTGCAACTGAGAGACTGTCGTTATTTGTTTAAAAAAATGATAGAAAAACAAATAATCTTGATGTGGTTCTTGTTCATGTCACTTTAGTTAGATCATTGTTTTTTAATAATGCAGTCTTAGAATGACTTTTCATAGTTTAAGATTTAAAATCTAGCTCTGAAACAAAAGTAAAGCAAATCCCACACATAACGTTTGCAATAATATGATTGAATGCATATGAAAAGGCTTCACTGTTTTTAAATATTTTATAATTTTGCATAATTGCCATCATTTTGAATAGAAACTAACCCTGCGCACATATATAAATGAGTAGCCACCCGTTGTGAATTCTCCAGAGAGTTTGGTTTGTGTAAGCGACATAAAACCTTTCGATTCACCCCCGTACTTCCTGCTCACTGATCTGAAATTTAGGCATGAGTAAGAGTAATGTGGCAGATATCGAACCCACTCAACCGTCTCCACAGCGCAGCTATCATCCATTCCCTGACATCAGCCCAGCCACGACTGGAGGAGGAGAGATATTTGCAGAAGCACAAGACGAGGACACCTGTGTCCTGCTCCCACCGACACAGCAGCCATCAACACATGTTATAAAATCACTGCTGCCTGCAGAACCCTATCAATAACACAATCAATAAAGCCACATGAACTTCATCAGGTTCCCTGATCAGGTTTGATTTGTTTTCTCAAATACGTGCACTGTGCAGAAAGTCTAATAGATAAATCAGTTCGATTGCTTTCTCTTGTTGCGTAACAAAATCTTTAACAGTATTTCTTTAGAGAACAATCGGAGCAAAAACCTATGCAAAATGCTCCATATGGTTGTTAGGGTGCTGCTGTGCAGTTGCTAAGGTCAAATGTTTGCAGCTAATGCTGAAAACCATGGAAATGTACTAATTTAGGGGTAAAAAGGTCATTAAAATTTCACTGAAATCTCTTATAATGTGTGTATATGTAAAAACAACCTATCAATAATGATTAAATCCCAAGTTACAATTTATTGAATATCACAGTGTGTGTAATAGCAAATAGTAAGCATTATAAATAGCAAACAGATCAAAAGTCATCAAAAGTATGACTTTACAGAAACATCATTTTTGAGAGCCATCCGACCCTCCATAGACAGCAATACATACTAAAAACGTGGATAAAGTGACTCAACTTCAGTTTTGCCGCGCTACGAGAATAACCTACTTGTTTTTGCACAAGGAAAACAAAAATAACATAATCTACCTCTATCGTTCTTCTCCCCCGACTTACATCTTCCCACATTTTAGAGTCTATTCCAGCAACACATGCGCACGCTTTAACACTTTTGACGTAATCAGTCTTGTTTACATCCGGGTGAAAGCACACGCATGTACGTAATCTGTGGCTGTTTGCACCTATAGCAGTGCTTCCCAAACCTGTCCACCATGCCCTGCACATTTTTATTTCTCCCTAATAAGACACCCAATGTAGTTCTTGCAGTCTCTGCTAACAAGAGAGACATACAAAATGTGCAAGGCTAGGGGTCATCCAGCAGACGTTTGGGAGGCACCGGCTTACAGGAAGGTACGCTTACATTGTGATGTGTTTTCCGGATTGTTTAATTTAAAAAAGAGACTTCTGGTCTCATCTGCTTCCAGTTATTTTATTGTACAAAACAAATATTGGAGACCGGTATATTTCTTGCCGTATTATTTTAATGTATTGTTGTAATTATAAATGGGCTACGCTGAATTGTATAGCACAAGTACATCTACTATTTCATTTTTTTTTTTATTTCATATTTCATAATTATTTCACACAGTCCTTGTGTTATTTAAAAAACTGCAGCTTGTAAATGATGGATGATTAAATGTGATATAAATATTAGTTTATTTTAATTTCAGCCTGTATCAGGCTCTGTTGAAAAACATCCACAGGATTTAATCCACAGGAATGTTTTTAAAATGCACTGTCTGTAGGCCTGTCGATTTAGTAGAAAAAATAAAACTGCTCTAATGCAGGTATAGCACAGCCCTTTATTTGTTCACCTGCATTATTTATAACACAACTAATGTTTGATTCAGGGCCTGGCTGCTGCAGAGAGGATGTGCCCCTAAAGCTGCCCTGAGCACTTTCACCCGGAGGATGCTGCTGGGCTCAAGTTGTTTCTGGAGGTTTTTGTGCTGGCAGCCACCCGCTCGGGGTTGAACTCCAAAGAAAACGGATGATTTTTCTCTGTGTCTCCACGCTCTACGATCCCATTAGATCCCTGTCAATCACTCAGATGATCTGAAGCGTGCTCAGAGAACCCAAGCATCTGGCTGCAGTCCATCATGCTTTAAACTCTGCATTCAAATCTACATTATACGTTACATTGCATGTGTAAGCAGCACGCTGAGCTAGAACATCTGTCGTCCATTTGAATCAATAACGAACAAAACTGGATGATTCGTAACCATCAAGACTACGTGTGGAAAATGCACTGAGAAGCGAGTTTTCCAATTATTTAACATTTTTTATTTCAAAATATATTTGTATCAAGGTTGATCAAATCTAGATGTAAAAGGTTATTTTATGTTAATATTAAAACATGATTTTTCCCCTCCTTGTACATACATTTTTGATTAGTTAGGCCTATATATTTTTATGTATAAATTGTATTTATATATTTTATTTATATATGTACAAACACACACACATGCATCGTTATATATATATATATATAAATATAAAAGATAAATAAAAGAAAGATAAATAGCTAGATAGCTAGATATATTTATATAAATATTTTTTTTTTTTAGAAAAGTTGATACAAAAAATTATATACACACAAAAAATATAAATATATAATATTAAAACACAAGATTAAAAATATATAATACGAGTTGTTTTAGTATTATATTTTATTGTATATTAGGTTTTTGCATTGATTAACTTATATATATATATATATATATATATATATGAAAGATAAATAGCTAGATAGCTAGATATATTTATATATATATATGAAAGATAAATAGCTAGATAGCCGTTTTATATAAAAATAGATTATAAAACTGAGAAAATGTTTTATGTTTTGTTAGATAATATTAAAACAGTATAAAAAGAACATGTATGTGTTAATATTATATTTATTTAAAAAATTATATAGAAAAAACAAAAAATCATAATGCTAAATATATAGTTAGGCCTATATATTAGTATGTATAAATTGTATTTATATATTTTATTTATATATGTACAAACACACACACATATGCATCGTTTTATATATTTATATATATATATATATATATATATATATATATATATGTTTTTTTTAGAAAGGTTGATACAAAAAATAATATACACACAAAAAAATAAAAATATATAATATTAAAACACAAGATTAAAAATATATAATACAAGTTGTTTTTGTATTATATTTTTATTTTAGTTAGTATTTTTTATTTGTGTGTATTTTATTTTTTTGCATTGATTCAATTATATATATATATATATATATATATATATATAAGAAAGATAAATAGCTAGATAGCCGATAGTTTTATATATAAATAGATTATAAAACTGAGAAAATGTTTTGTGTTTTGGTAGATAATATTAAAACAGTATAAAAAGAACATGTATGTGTTAATATTATATTTATGAAAAAAAATATATAGAAAAAACAAAAAAATCATAATGCTAAATATATAGCTATTTATTTTGTATGCTGAAAAATGTAATACTAAGAGAAGGTTCACACTGCCCTCTATCGGCCTGAGCAAGACACACTCTCAGACTGATCAGGTGGATTAATCTTCCTCTGTAAACCATACATCTCTCTTCATCCCTGCCGGTGTAATCAGAGCGAGCAGCAGCAGTATTCAGGGCCGTGTCTGCTGTGTTTTCAGCATCAGTCTCTCTCTGCTGCTGCTTCAGACCTCAGCTGACTGCAAACACATCGCCATGGCAACACGGACGGAGCGCATCCACTGCCCTCATTAGAAGATCTCACACCTCTGTCTCATCTCTCCTTCAAAACCTACACAGATGTCAGGTTGACATGGCAACCCCACCGGACAGGTGAACTCATCCCTTCAGGAGTACGGTCCATACAGGAACTGTAGCATAGACTCACAAAAAAACCATTCTCCCCTGTGCTCAGACATAAATAACATTAATAATAGATCTTTCTGCAGTGCAAATGCATTATGCAGCTTATTTTTAAATGAGTTCATTATTATTTGATAGAGATCACTATTACTGACATTATTAATTATCATTAAATATTAAATTTGTTTAAAAATTATCATTATTCCCTTGAAATACATTCTTGAAATTCATTTGTTAATCATACTCAGGTTGAAGGTCTACAAAGGTAATACACACACACACACACCAATTATATTTTATGTATATTTAATAATTCAACAACATTAGAGAGTAGATTCTATCTATATAATACTCTACACACACACACGACACATTAAAAGACAAATTACTTAAAATTTGCCACTATCCTATTTTGTAAATAATATATTTTTACTGATTTACAACATTTAAAATATGCTGCCTTTTTATATATATATATGTTATTATTAAAATGTATTTGAAAGCTTAAAAGTAGACACATTTACCGTGCTTTATAAACACGAACGATGTGAATTTCTTTTGAAACGGAGATCTTAATGTCTTTGACCCATATATATATATATATACATGCACACACACAAACATACACTTTTAATGTATATTAAAATGGATGATATAAATATATTGATGATACAAACTCACACACCCTCAGTCCAGCAGACGCACAACATAGACAGTGTTATTGAACTTTCCCAGCACTGGATGTGTTTTGCTTTATCTGAGCAGAGAAGAAGAGTTAATACAAGCCATCCATCAGAGAGACAGGCTCAGGTATGAGTCTCCACTGACCTCAAAGCCACCGAGTGTTACAAACGCCTCCCAGACTCAGGGAATGGACAAATGTGACGGGATGTGAAGTGACAATAGGTGATTCAGACATTTAGGTCACAGACTTCATAAAGGTCAGAGGAATTGTGCTGGATTCCACCTGACAAATCGTGCAGCTGAACGGATTTATAACAGCAATAATGCGCTCTGGTCACGAAGAAAACACTTATTAAAAATAAACGTCAAACATATAACTAGATAAGGCTGGTCGAGAAATAACATTGACGTTAAATACTGTGATTTCAGGTTATGATTTATATGGATGTAAGAGGTTTATATATATATATATTCTGTTCCCTTATTTCAGTACAAGTGCAAATATTGTATATGCAGTTTTTGCAAACTTAAATTTTGTAAATGTAATATTTACATAATTATTCCTGAAAACAAATGCAATAAAAAGAATACACTAACATTAAAATTAGTTACAAATGGTGCTAAAAATTATGACGTGTATTATTTTAATTCATTAAGATCAAGTACTCCTAGACGCCAATTTTAAGGGGGTAATTAGTATTTAAATATAGCTTTTTGTGCTACTTAATTCTGTGTTAGACTGTAGCTCATTTAACAAAATATATTGATATTTGATCTTTTTAATGCATTAAATCAAGGTTTCTAATGCAGCTCCAGGAGAGCACCTTTCCTGCAGGATGTAATGAAACGCACCTCAATCAGCTAATCAAGGTCTTGGGGTTTACTTGAAAATTACAGGCAGGTGTGCCAAAGCAAGAAATAGAGAGAATAGAACTCATTTTTTTTATTAAATGCCTTTTTTAAAAATAATCATCACTGGTGAGCATCTTAAGACAAAAAAAAAACTGACAAGTATTAAGATCAATCAATGCAAGTTTCTTTCAGTTAAAACAGCTCAGATTTACACTTTAGTCTGGGACTAGTCTTAAGCCTTGTCTGTAAAACCGGGGAATAAGAACAATTAAAAAAAAATATACGAATGTAGAAAAACTATTTAAAAGAATAAATGTTTAGACATATTAAAAGCATTCCGAAAAATACAGAATCTTGTTTTCGTTCCAATTATAGATTATGACTGTGGAAGCGAGATATGCATGACACCTTATCTTATTGCTATAATAGCACATTTATATTTATCCTGTCAGTTGAGTTTTCCTATTACACAGGAACACAGCACTTATCAAAGGTGTCCCACAGTTCCTAACAGCTCCTCGCCGCACTCTACACACACAGCTGACAGATCAGATTTAAATATAGAGTTCTTTATTCAGCCCTTGATTCCCAACAAGACAGAAGTCATTTGTCATTTCTAGAATGCTGAGTTAAAGTGAAGACAGTGAAAGTATCTTTTAACATTCATACCACAGAGACTCTATTCTTACAGACAGATACAGCTACACAGGGTTAGTCGAGATCAGAAACACAGAAGCGTGTTAATTACAGGCCACATTACAAGAAATAACTGACAATCGTGTGTGGTCGAGCTTAAAAGGTGCAGTTCATCCAGAAACGAAATATCGGCTGAATATGTTACCGCACTCAGGTGAAGCTATAGACGAGTTTGTTTCTTCTTCTAAACTGATTTAGGAAAAGGATCGCTGGATGCTTTGCAGTGAATGGGTGCCGTCAGATTTAGTTTCCAAACAGCTGATAAAACTTCACAAGTAACCCACACCACTCCAGTCCATCAGTTGTTCTGTGTTTGTAAGAAACAAATCCATCGAGATGTTTTAACTTCAAACCGCTGCTTCCTTCTACAATACAAGTCCTCTTTTCATAACATTGCTGTTGAGGAGTTATCTTGTCTAAATCGTCAGAAAAATGCACGGATTAAGCACTGTTTCTAAGCAATAACAGGCCAAAACAGTTCAAAACGCTTGTTGGTGGATTCTGGCGTGAGAGTCAGATGAAGTGTTATTATATAATCCAAGATTATTATCTTGGATTATTATCATGTTTTTAGCAGCTGTTTTTTACTCTCGTTATGACGGCACCCATTCACTCCTAAGGATCCATTGCGGAGCAGAACAGGCTGAGGGGGGAGTACATTTTCAGCAAATGTTCATTTTTGGATGAACCATTCTTTAAAAAAACAACAAAAAAAAGCACAGAAAGGTTTGTTGTGATTTGACGTTTTAAACTGAGTAATGCTTATGAAACCCTTGAATAAGACAGCATATTATATATATCCTCATTGCCTATTTGCAAACATACAGTATTCAATGATAACATATTATATACCAGCTAATATGTCGGCAAAGCATGTTTAATTCCCAAAGCCCAGCGAAGTCCTCCTCCATATTAACATCCAATTCATCCATTCTTCTAAAAATATATACTCCCATTTTCATATGCATACTTATTTTGATTTCTTTTTTTTTTGGCATTTTGAAGATTTCATTGTCGCGTATATTGAATACATATATACCAGAAGCAGTCAGAAAGCATCCAGTGTTGTAATAGGATGCAGCGTGTTTGGATGCTCTTAAAGCCGCTGTGCAAACCCAACACCCTCAAAGCATCTAAATCAGTTTTCCCGAGTCATCCCTCAAAGCAATTAGCACCGCGCCGCAAAACATCTCGCCATTTTTGCAGAGATTCACAATTAGCGTATATCTGCCAGTCCCGTGAATCTGACTGTAATATCAACAGTGTCTGAGAGGATTTTGGTTTAACGAGAGGACTCCGGTCTCAGCGGTGTCTGGAGCGATGGCAGCCGCAGTGGAAGTCTGCGCTGGGATCGAAGAGCAGCGAGGCTCGGTTCTGGTTGTGTGGCAAGCAGTCGAGGTGATACCAGGCGTCGCAGTCGTCACACTGGATCCACTGCACCGTGTCCTGCTGCGGGAGACGACAGCGGGCCGCTGCGCACGGCTCCACGGCCTGAGACACCGACACCTGCTCATCTTCATCTTCTGAGGAGGACGACGACGAAGAGGAGGAAGAGGTGGAGCTGGAGGAGGAGGATGAAGAGGGAGACGGCAGGGAAGGCTGAGGCAGAGGGTGCTTTCTAGGCCTTCCACGTCGACGCCTGCAGAGAAGAACCAGAATTAATAGATGCAATAACATCAAATATCATGAGAATAAGAATGACTTTATACTTAGAAATTATCTTTTTATATTTTTTTTTAATTATAATTAAAAAGTGTTTTTTATATTTTTGTTCTTTAAGAAAACAAAATAAACAAATAACAAAAGTAACAAATCCAAATGGTGCTTTATTTAATAAAGCAGATAAATGCGTAAAACATACTTTTGAACAATTCAATTCTTTTATTTTATAAATAAAATAAAAAATTTAAAAAAAAAAAAAATATATATATATATATATATATATATATACACACACACACATTTTTGTTATTTTCAATATATTTTTTTTATATTAATTTTCATAAATTGTCCAGGCATACAAATTCCCTGATATTAATTATAAAAATATATTTTATTATAAATATTATTGATTTAGCATTTTATAACTTTTCTAATATGTTTAATGTTTATTGTGCAGTAAAATAACATTAGAAATATTATTATTATTTTTCAAATATATAGTTTTATTTTACTGTAGAATAGACATGTGGGGCCTCAGAATCTCAACATCCAGGTTGTTGATGACTGTGAGAATCTGTGTGTAACTCAAGCATCACTCACCCAGTGGAGGCCTGAAAGCGAGAAATCACTGCCCTGTTCTTCTCAGTCTTGTTCATTCTCGCTGACGGGGAGGTCAGGTTGTAATTCTCACTTCCCACCCCGAAGCTAGTGAACACGGGAGAGCTGTTAGCCCTCGGCCTCCTGCCGGGACCAGACAAGCAGGGCTTCTGCAGGCGGAGGGGTGTCACACTGATGCCGTTGCCTTTGGTGTGACTGGAAATGCTCAGGATATGACGGCTGGGCGGCACATTGAAAGCGCTGCCGGTGGAGTGTTTGCTCACGTCTATCTGAGAGCGGCAGTTCTGCTCCAGTTTGGGCAGAGGGGGCTGAAACACCTCAGACTCTGATTTATAAAGTCGCCGTCTCTTCTTGGCTTGCCCCCTGCGCCCATCCTCCAGGTCTCTGCGGCTCTCCGGGTCGTCTGAGCTGTCGTCCTCCAGCAGGACCGTGTGAGCCGACTTACGCCGGCTCTTTGAGGACGGCGGGACAGACTTGGATGAAATCTCGCCCATGGCCTGGAAAGGAGGTGGAGTCGTGGGCGGGGCCAGAGCGGTGAAGGCCGGCGTATTGAAGGTGTTTTCGCTCTTCTTGAAGGTCCAGCAGCTGCCGTTCATCTTGCTCAAACTGCCGATGGAGTTGAGGATGACCGTGGCTCTGTTGATGGACAGCTTCGAGATGTCCAGAGCCGGCTCTGGTTTACGGTCCGAGCTCGTTCTGATGCGGTTCTTTATGTCGGATGAGAAGGAGCCTGCTTTGGGCACAGTGATGGCATCAAAGTCCAGCGGCCGGACGCGTACTTTCTGGAAGAGGAAGTAGAACTCTGGACTGGCCCGTCCTGGTTGGCTGCCAATGGTGAGCGTGTCCCCATCACAGATCTCCTTTAAGACCCCTTGTTGGAGGCGCATGTCATTTACCCACGTGCCTGAGAGGGGAAAAAAAGATACATTTTATATTCTACTGTTTTGGTCTATTCACATAAGAATGACATTTAAACTATACAGTTAAACTAAATATTCTAGGCCAAATAACTCATTTCAGCAAGATTATATTAAATATATATATATATATCTTTTAGAATGATCAAATGATGTCCTCATATTTCCATATATGTACATTGATATAATGTATACAACTATTTTCTATACATCTATATGAAATGTTTTAATATATATATAAAAATACACAAATATCAATATAACACACACCATAACTGCTGCGATCTTTCACTTGCACTCTCCAGCTCTCTTCTCCAGAGGCGTCAGGTTCTCTCTCCACGTGGAGCTCTGCATGGATACGAGACACAATCACAGACTCCAGAGGGACGTCACACAGCTCCGTGGACCGTCCCAAACGAAACACACACTGGGCCAGAGCGGGCCGGAAAGTGTACAGGTCACGGACGGAGTCCGACGACGCATTTCCCGGAGCGTTACTGTTGTTTGTGTCACACAGTCCAATCCTCAACAACTGAAAACACGGCTGGACTCCTGACGACATTCTGACATCCCACAAATAACCTCAACACAGCCGCTCTCACATAACACTGAGATACATGTCCCCCATTCAGAAAGACTTTCAAACGTGACTCTTACAAAAGCTTATTTTGCCCAGTAAATAAAATACGACATGCTAAAATATTATTAAAATATTCAGGACAAACTAAAACGCTGCAGCACAGGTGGATGAAATATTAAAAGTGGATTTGTAGTGGTCCAGCAAGATGCTTCATTCTGTAAAACAGATACAAACAGGGATATAGCATCAATACTAATATCATTAGCAATTTATACATTATTATATAAGGGCATATTACAGTATAATGTATAACTAGATTAAACATTTCAATATTATGCATTACTCTTTCATACAGAAAGCCATTTAAGAAATATTTGAATACATTAAACACTTACATATGTACATGAAGAATTCATTTGCAAAAACATAACTCTCTTCATATTTATAGGTTATATATATTACTAATATATATATATATATACTGGCACATGTGCATACACAAAGAATTGGTGCGTGCTTGCACACAAACACACGCGTTACACGGCTTTGATCCAGTAATGCATACATTTCTATGCATTGACATTTAAAAGCATGCTCAGATACTGAACTCGGAGTCTCTGCACCATCAACGCCTCTCTGGTTATCTAGGATTTACACCATGCACTGTAGCCTATAGATTGCTTCCGAAACTATACGTGATGTACAAATGCTAGGACAGAAAGCGTGGCCAAGCATGTTTCGGAAGCAGTCGTTTGTTTGTGATATTGGAGGATATGTTAGGCTTGTGTTCAGCAGAGCAGTGATCGCTCGCGCACAGGAACACATTCACACAAAGCGAAGCGAAAACAGCCGCTTTACAAACTCAAGCGCTTCATTCCGTCGAACATTTCGATGATAAATCACTTACGAAAGCATGACATACCCAAAGCATGAAGGTACGTGTTTTGTAAAACGCTACGCGAGTGTTTTATTTGCGCTCCGTGCTGAATCTGATCGCCTCCTCTCCCCAGGAAGTGCTTTGAAATTTGGCGCGCCAGGAGCAGGATGAGTTTCCTTGCGCGAAAATCAACGCCACTTCCGTCCGTGTCGTCAAGGAGACCGTCAATGGAGAATGACAACGCAAACGGTTTTTAACCAGCAGAGGATTGTTTATGTTTTTTTAATGATCGTCACACGGGTTTATAAGGATTATTTAACGATTATTAAATAGAAAAATGCATATAGATACAGCATGCTGATAGAAGGATGAAAGAAATAAAATAAAATAATACAAAATTATATATAAATTAATAAAATAAATTATATATATATATATATATATATATATTTCAATACAATATAATTCTAGAAATACTTTAATGATAATATTTACTTTAATAATTTATATCTATGATGGCAGATAAACATCACTAGTCTATTATCTTCAAATCTCTCAAAACTGATTATAAACATTTAATCATCCTATATAACATCCTATGCTCTCAAATGATTTAAATAAACATATTTAGAGAGACAATTTTACATATATATATGTAAAATATAATATATAACATATGAAACAAATATGGACTGGTTCTTTTGACAGTAGTTAGTGATAATTACAAGGAAGGTTTGACAGAAATGTGGGTTTCCCTCGTTGGTTTTTATGCGCTTAAGGGCTTTAAAAGGTCACAACACCCCCCTGTTTCAGAAGTGCTTCTTCACACATCTGGATTGAAAAACTTTCTGAAAAGGGGCGTTGTTCACTGGGGGAAAGGGGCGGGGGTAGAGTGTGGGGGCGGAGACTGCATTAAAGAGGGAGTGGCAATAAGTGAATAAATAAGTGAATCTGGTCGCATCGCGGGGAAACGAAAACAACTCTTTTGATTTGTTACAATGAAGAAAGGCACAAACATGACCCATGTTTTAGAAACAGCAAGCCAGACAACGTAAACAAGTGACACAAGTGCTAATTTCTAATGCTGAGATAGCTCATGCAAAGCACGGTGATTGGATTAGACCAGTCCTTTGTCATGTATAATGTTACACTGCTCATTAATAATGCATTAGTAGGGCAGTCTAGTCGATGACGTAGATAGGTGCTGTACCAGCCACGCAGCCAATGAGCGCTAAAAAAAAACACATCTACGTCACGGGCTCAAACATGAATTTTAAAACTGGATGCACGAAATAGTCGCAAAAATGACCAATTTCCACTTTGTAACATTTTTAGTGACACATATTACTGTTTTAAGCAATGTACAACATGTATATATCTGTAAACAACTCAAAAAAAGTGTTTTAGGGGTTTTGTGACCCTTTAAGATGTATGCCTCCTCATCTATCCATGGATATAAAGGTAAGCCTATTCTTTCAAACTTTGTGACTTGACGTTAGCAAAAGGTTCACTGATAAACAATGCGGGTCTGTGACCGAATGTGCATGTGGTAATGTTCTACTTTTAACGTTAGTATACACGTTACTAGTTATTTAAGCGGAATATGTATAACGTTGTGTCTATACATGAGTGTGTCTAACTTCTTATTGTTTCAATATGTGTTTGGCATTAGTGTCAAATAAAGACGAGTGAAGTTGCTGTGCAGGCTTTCTGCTTCAGATCCACGAAGAAGCACGAAAATCCTTATAGTTTGAATGTACACAGTAAAAACTAAAGGTTCGTTGAATATCCTTTAAACTGCTCTCAAGGAACTTCAAAATGTATTTTAAGTGCCTTAAAGCTGTTTCTCATAATAGGGTTCCTGGAAGAACCATTTTAGTCTTTGCAGTTCTTGTACCATATGGGATCCACCCGGAGTCACCCTTTCATTACACTGAGATCTCAAAGTGCTCTGGAGGTTGCTGGAGGAACTCAAAATGTTAAAAATGGGTTATTGTAAGATCTGTTAAAATCGAAGTGGTTCCTGGAAGATCTGACTTGTAAAAGACAGCATCTGTAGGAACCCAGAG
>JAUMHI010000064.1:17213886-17227010 GCA_032359435.1 Enteromius unitaeniatus
GTGTGTGTGTGTGTGTGTGTGTGTGTGTGTGTGTGTGTGTGTGTGTGTGAGTGTGTGTGTGTGTGTGTGTGTGTGAGCGGAACCCTGCAGAGATGGACACTATTTAAACCAAACTGAAGGTCTTTTACCTGTTCATCGGATCAACGAGTAGTTTGGAGACGGACGGAACCAGTTTATATTCTGACTTCCGCGACATCGCAAAGGTGAGAGCGAAAGTTTTCTGAACTGTTTTGCGATCCACCGTTATTTGTATTAATCTGAGGCGTGATATGATGTGCATTTTCTGAACTGTATAAAGCACACAGCGTGCTTTTTCTGATCTAATGCCTGCGAGGCTGATTTTCTTTTCCGTGATATGAGTTTAATGATAAATATAATGTTATGTATCATCCGCAAATTTATTCTGCTTTTTTGAACTACTATTTGCGAAACACTTTTATGAAAGCTAAAGAGAGACGATGTTCGGATCGTTTTTGATTGTTCACTGCTCTCAGATGCAAACAAAGTCTGTTTATTCACTGTTTTGTTACTGAGAGCGCAATGAGAGTCGAGAAGAGTGCTTCTCAGAGTTATTTTGGAGAGATGTCAGTCGGATAGTTTGTTTTTGACAGTTTAAGATGTCTTAAGATGTCTCTATTCATTTCATTTCATTAATAGTGTGACGCGTCTCAATGCTGAGAGTGCATTTTTATCAGGATTAATGTCCCGGCTTTGAAACGCAATTTACCGCTTCTGACAAAGTGCTCTGTAATGTTTAAAGTCCTAAATGTAGCTTTTTTGTGTGAGGCGTTAGGAGAGAGAGAGAGAAAGAAAGAGAGAAAGAGAGAGGGAGAAAACGTAGTACAGAGAAATGTGTTGTTTAGCCTAAGATTGAGAGACAAGAGAGAGAGAGACAGAAATATAACATTTCTTTCATTACATATTAAATACATGCACAGTCGTTGTCTATATTGTTAATGCGTATTTGATTTCATCAAGCAACAGATCGATTATTAATCAGGTTTCTAATTCAGATTTGTTTCTTGCGATCTAGAGGTTTTGGAGGGTTTAGGATGTGAAATAATGTCACTGTTCATCTAAGGACAAACCTCACCTCGCTTCAAGCATGCAGTTGTTTAGATGAGTATATTTCAATGGTTTTATAGACTGCAAACACTGAGGGGAGAGACCTGCTGTTTTTTTGCTCAACCCATCTCTTTGTTCATGTTGGATGCTGGTAAAAAACAAGCTATTTGTTCACACGACACCCGCGGATGTTAAAATATGCATTGAAATTTTTGTGTATTTAAGGAAATACCTGCTCTATGCAGCTTTTTAGAGAAACTATGTATTACTATGTATTTTAAAAGCAGATGATTAACTGTCTTTAAGATCTGATAAATGATATGATGAACATTTATTATTTCACTTTTATTAAAATATTCACCTTTCTTCTGTTTTCATCTCTTTCTTTACAGATAACATCTCCAGCAGACACAGAGCGTTGGTATGCTCAGGCCGGCGGGGGAGGAAGAAGGAGGGGGCCCAAGAGCAGACCCCGACCCCTGCGGAGATGAGCCTCAGTCCACGCAACACAAGACATAGACCATAAACATAATAAACATCGTAAAAGTTTACCACTTGGTTTTCTGTTACAGCCGCACTCATTAACATTCTGGAATTTATGACAGGTACCGTCCGGATGTGGACAGTTTTTATTGCCTCTCATTAAGTCATAAAAGGATCATAAAACAATAAAAGGGCCATAAATACCTCTTTTGTCATATGCCGTATGTCCTTTACTACTGATTTATGTTTGTTGTTGTAGAATGTTTTTTTGATCAAAATCTAGGGGATTTTGGATTCTCAATAGTACTGGAGAGGTAAAGAAGCAGATACAGAAGAACAATACGAAAAAGTTTACTTTTGAGTTTATATTTACTCTTTATTTTCTAGAGCTGATGCTTATGCACATTCAGTAGTGGGCGCAGAGCTTTATGCCAGCCCTGAGGTTCGTAAGGGGAGATATCATTTTAAAAGGTCTGTTGTTTTTGAACATTTCAATGCATATTTTAAATACTGATTAGGCTGGTTGTATAAAATGCTCTTTAAATTTTTAACAGATGTTTTAATTACCTTGATGAAAATCTTTAAGGGTGATTAAACATTATACCTAAAGCATTAAATATTATTAAGACATTAAAAGATATCAAGATCTAAGAAATCTATACATTTATGCATTTCAGATTTTCCTTTTTTTTATTGCTCTTTATTTTTTGCCACAGTCAGATAACGAGAAATGTCTTTATCAACAAGCCTCCTACAATAAAGGGAACCCACTCCACATCTCAGACACATATTCAGAGGAACTGAGGGAATTAATCAGACAAATGATCAGCCGTGACCCTAAACACAGACCTTCAGCTGTTGAGATTCTAGCAAAACCATAATATACATACCTACATACTGTATAACATCAATGTTGAAAATATTATTATTGTATTACAATATTACATTATTATTGTTTATGGAATTTCATGTCTAAATGTAGTAATTATGCATAATTGAAGAAAAAGTCAAGAACACCAACCATACGACTTTTAAAGTCAAAGTTTATTTTCATCTTTCATTCAATAGAGAAAATCAAAGTTAAACTAAAGCTGTGCTCGAAGTCAAACTATGAAGCCACATGTAATAGTAAACCAACAAAGCAGCTAAAAACAACCCTCTGCACCCTACTTTGTACATGACTGTGAAGTATTATTAATATTCATGGTTTTATGGAAGTCTTTATGGCAAATACTCTGAACGAGGAGAACTGTAACACTACAGAAACACTGTAATGTTTCAAAGCAATCACAACTTTTCTAAGATGAGTAAAGCACTTTGAGAAACCTGTCTCCTGAGAACTCTTGCAGGGAAGCTGACACAAGATCAATTGAACAATGACATCAGCATAAACTGATGAAGAAAGCACACACTCCTGAGCTCGATTAATTATGTGAAGCCAGCATCTGTGTAAGCCACTGATCAAACCTGAGCAGGATGGACTTGTATTGCTACGGTTCCTGTACCACCGAAAAACATCTTTTTAGTCACTTTTCAGTGCGATAAGTGCATTTTCTTATGCAGAATTATGATTTATCCAGCTCAAAGTTCACTTCACCAAGCGCAAATGCAAATTTTAACACATTTAAAAGCAATGACCTTTATAAATCTGAATGGCACTGAACTTTGAGGGATGAATGCATTTATCCAAGTATGATCAAGCTAAAAATGTGTAGATAACATGATTTTTGCCCTAGTAAGAAATAGAAAAATTATATCCATTTCTTTTGAATGACCAGTTTTGATTTTGTTGTGCTCAGTTACGCCTGAGAATTGGAAATGTGCACACCACCCAAAAACTGTTTTCTGTTCATAATTGTAAATTGCATAATCATACATTTGACATCCATTGTTTACCAAATTAAAATAAAAAAATCTGTATTAGCTGCTAAAATAACACTGACATTAAGAATACTTCTCATCAGAGACAAAGTAATGCAATGCTATTAAGTCTCATTTCTAACAGGCAACCTCTAGGTCAGCATGCTTCTGTTATGCTTTTAGTTGCGTATATAGTAGATCTATGACATCAGCGCATATATAAAGAGAGTATAATTAATAAATAGCAATAATATAGTCTCAGTGAAATATTTCTTGAGTTTTGCATTATCAAAATCATTCTCAAGTGCAAAGATTGAGTTAAAGCATGACAGTGCCAAAGCAGGGTTTCTGCAGGTTTCATGAAGGTACATTTACGACCAAGTAAAGAATAAACAGAATGGGATTCATCAGAATGTTCTCTAATGTCCAGGACTCGCTCAGTGAGTTGTATTAGCATCACTTCAAAGTTTGAAAACAACAGATTATTACATTTTTGGAAATAACTTGCTTTCAAACTGCAAAAAGTGCCATCTTCTTTCCAGTACACATGTGTGAAGAGTCAAAAATCAAGATATATCTACTTGAGATGTAGATGACATAAGGTGACTGATATCAAAATCAAAATAAAGTGAGGTTGTGATCGAAACAAAACAAACATTTGACGATGGTGTCAGAAAAATGCACTTAATTCAAAGGAAAAACAAGTTTTCATGCCCCACTGACGTATTTGTTCTTGTTTTATGCATAAACTCACTTTATTTTGTTCAACGCCTTAAAAACAAGCATTTATATTAGTTTTTTCAATCTCGTACTTTAATTAAAGAATGTTGAGCTAGAATAAAAGACAAAAAACTGAGGAAGATGTTGTTTCTTTTGCAGTATGTGCCATAATTTGTGGAAAATCAAATTAAACCCATTTGACGACCTGCAGAAACCCTGTGAAGGTTTCTTGTTTTTTTATGTCATTCATTTCTTTAGAAGTTGTGTCTTTTATCTAAAGAATAATGCATGAGAATCCAGCAATCATTGGATAGTATTGATCATTTACATGCAATACATCTATGTACAGAGGTGTGTGTTTATGTTTGTTGTGCCTACCCTGTATGTGTGTTTGTGTGTGTGTGTGTGTGTGTGTGTGTGCATCCAGCCTCATTTAAGAAACATGAGTAGAGCAAATCAATCATAAGACCATTCATACATAAAATGTTGCAGTGAACTGAGTATGAACTTTGAATGTAAGAATTTGTCATGGGGGCAGTACTTTTTCTTATGCTTCATAAATGAGGTCCGATGCTTTCACACTAATATTGCTTCATAAGGCCCAATAATGGCACATTTAGTCATGTGACATAAGAACAAACCTTAATCAATAAAACAATTTCTGGAGTGAAGCAATGGGAGTTTAAAACAATGTTAGCTAGTCTAATCTGAAATATCAATAGATATCAATACAATATAGAAAACCTTTTTTCACTTTTCATACAATGCTTTAAAATGACAATCAGTCTATCTTTGTTCTGAACGCAGTTCCTAGAGGGTTCACTGTAAGCAAAAAGGGGTTAGTTTAATTCGTAATTTGACTATTTTGTCCATTATTTTTTGCATACCACTGTATTTACATTAGCTGCTATTTCATTCACATCTATTTGCAAGGATTTTGTCTTAATTGTGCTTTTTTGACACCTTGTGTCTTTTTTTTGCCATTTTTTTCCTCCATGCGTCCTTCAGGCATCAAAACATGAGGTAGCAATTTCACAAACAGGCTAAACCACGCCCCTTTGATGTAAGACTCCACCCACTAGCTACAGCTCATTTTAATATTGCATTAGAATCTTTCTCACACATCGTTTACCAGCATAAACACATCTATCCAATAGAAACGAGTAGTGTTAACCTAAAAAATCAAGTGCTGTTAGATCATTAGAAGAGAATTGTAACTATACACTCTTAAAAATAAAGCTGATTTTTGCAGCAGTTTTGTAAAATAACCAATTTTGTGGATCTTTTTTGCACTATAGACGGTTTCATCGGGTGCAGCTGTCTGGTTACTGTCACCGGCTACAAACGCAGCTAATGATGAGTAGTGAAGTTGGTCTCAGGTTTGTGCTGTGGGATGTGTTTTCTAAACCTTTATTTATTAGTGGTGACCTTCCACGATATAAAAACCAACCGACTTTCCGAAAGGCTTCGTTGAATAAACATGAGCACGTAACACACGTTTAAAAATCAAACCGAGGCGTGAGTGTTTTTATATCACTGTATTTCTGAAGGAAGACTGTCTTTAGAAAATGACATTTTCATTTTATCCTCAATATATAAGGCAGTGTTTGTAAGCTCAGAGCTACCTCTCGTTTCTAGTGCTTAAAGCACCTCCTGCTGTACAAAGAATGAGTTTGCATTGATTTACAGAGCGAACGTATTTCTACTATATAATCTACTCTAGAAAGGACTTAGCTGTTGTTATTGATTCTATTTGGATGTCTACCGGAAGTTAAGTTGGTGCCACACGTATGCACAGTAACGTTTGTTTACGTTGTTGTCGATAAAAACTGTCTATAAATAACCTCGAGAGTTTACATGAATGTTAAGGACTTCTTGTGGAACATCAATGCTAGTAAAAAAACGTTATTTTTAAGAGTGTATGGTATGGAAAAAGATATTTGATATTATTAAATCTTAAAGATTTTGCAACGCTTTTAGTAAAACTGCAGAAGCACAATGTTACAGCTGGAAATATGATATGGATGCTTTATACTGACTCAACTGTGTGACAGAAGTGAGTCAAACACTAATGATTCATATTAGATATTAAGAATATTAAATTTTCCTGAATTTGCATCTTATTGCGAATCATTCCTCATGTATAAATGTCAATGATTTTCACAATGAGCTCAAACCTGCTAAGAAACATATTCAAATGGGTAGGAATAAAGGATCGGATGAGAAGCACTAGAAAAGGAAATCACTGGAAAGGCCCAGGTTGTGGAGACACTGCAGAATCAGCACCTAGAACTGCTGAGACAAGCCATTCCTTCAGAGGAGTTCCTCTGAACCAGAGCCAAAACCTTCCACCACAGCTGATCCTATTTACAGCGGTAAGCCACCGTATCGGATACCTGTCATCCATGCGGACCTGATTCATCAAGGTGTTTGGTTTACCATTGGCAAGGATTATCAGCAAAGCACTTCAAAGCCGGCGGTAACTGAAAGGAAGCATTCACATCAGGTGAAGCGCATTTGATCTCGGGCATGAATCCAAGTTTGATTCCACAAATGAAGACATTCTCACAATTTGGCATTTTGTAGATGTAAGATCCAATGCAGTCTGCTCCAGGTGTCATTCGAAGCTTCCTTGGAGGATTCAGGCAGTTCTCGTGAAAGTTATAGTTATAGATGCATCGTTTAGTAAAATTAAAAAAGTATGAAGTCTTACTTTTCACATGCACTACATGGTCACTCTAATCTAGCACTTGGCTTCAAACTAGTCCTCAAAGGCATGCATAGTGCAGGAGCGATTCGGCTCTTCAGTTTATTTTGTGTGTGAATTTTGTTGTCTTCTCTTGGATTTGTTCTTTTGTTCTTCTAGAATCCGTTTTTTTTTTGCTTGACCGACAAACCATTTGTTATGCAACAGATCAATCCAAGCAAGATGAAGTGTCGTTTCAGACATCAAACAGTGAGATGTAGTGATCGGAGAGTGGCCACGATGGATATAGTGGGGCTCAATTTGCTTTAAAGTGCTCAGGTTGTAGGATCCAGTGCTTTCTCAGAATGCGGTGAAGCATCTTTGCTGGTCTTGGCGTCTAAATCGTTGGCTTTGGTGGCTTCCTCAGGCATGGTGGCATCTATCTGAGCAGATTTGGGCTGGACCACGGGGCTGTCGCTCAGGATGGAGTCAGGGGTGCGAGTGGCACTGTGCTCGCCCTCAGAAATGGCTGGCGGGACGCCTGCGAGGGTGTCCGGCTCCAGCAGGAGCTTCTGAGAGGTCAGATAGTCGGGTACGTCTGTGTCGCTGTCCAGAGGGAGCGCGGATGAGTTGAACTCCACGCCTGAGTCGTTCATCTCCGAGAAGTTCTTCTCAGACTGGAGGGCCTGGTACTGACCTGGTTTTGATACCTCGAGACCCTGAGAGTTAAATCAGAACCCAGAATTATAAGATGACTATTCAGATACCAAACAAAGACCGAGCACTCAAAATGAAAATGTTATATTATATATAGTAACAGAATTGACAGTCCACCGGATTATTCTGTCAATTCAGTTGCTTTACAATTCTGTTTTTTAAAGGGTTAACTCTGTATATGAACTATTTATTTAAAAAACAATACATTTGCTGGCTAATTGAGTGCCCTAAGTGCCCTAAACCCTCTCTCAAAAAACAAACTAACAAAAAAACACTAAAGGGGTCAAAATAAAACTTTAATAAAATATAAAAGTAAATAAATAAATTGTAATTAAATTGTATTATCTATAAATGGCAAATGTAGCTCTAGACAGAAGGCTACATATATGATTTTATTAAAACAGTGTGACTGACTTTATGGTCTCAAGCATCTCAAACAAGTTTTACTATGATAAAACCATGGTTAATTTTGGTAAGGGTTGTGATGTCTATGTTTTTGTTGCAGAAATGAAATAGGTTGTAGCATTGGATTTAGGTGGCCAAAATTTCATATTTCTATTACATTGTGTATTTTAACAGTGTTTTTCAGTTAAACCATAATTAAACCATATTAAACCATAATACCATACCATAATATTATATCATAATATCGTAATTATACAACATATTGCCTCGTTGTTTTTATATAATACATTTTAGGTCATGGAAACTGGAACATTAAATCAGATGCGTTGCTGTAGGTCATAAAATTATTACAGACAATAAAACACATTAGCCATATATATTTAGCCTATATAATATTTATAGAATGAAAATATTAGTTTTTTTGAGTAGCTGGGATGGTGCATCCCCTAGGAGTTGGTGCCCTATGCAGACTGCATATTCTGTGTATAAGGAGTGGCAGTTCTGGACAGATCTGTGAAGACAGGTATTTTTTTACTTTTTAAGGTAAGCTAAATATTACCATTTAATAAAACAAGAAAAAACAATTATGTTATGATTAATTGCTATTTTTACACATTGCCTAATTTGTCCATTAACAGAGTTAACAAATAATATAGTCTGTTAAAAAAGGAAGTAATTTGTGTTTGGCAAGCACAGTTTGTTACAATTGAATATGTTTTCAATAAGACACTGCAAAAAACTAATTCTTAACTTACTGAAATGCCAAATGTATCTCCAATCATAGGTTCAGTTTTTTTATGTGCTTTCGTCATTTAAATAATTTCTTGTTAAATAGTACTATTTAGGTTTAAATTTGTTTCCAGTAATCTTTTAATTATTCATAATTTAATAATTGATCATAATTTATAATCATAATTTAATTTTTATTTAAATTCTTATTCTAATATTTGTACTTTTTTTTCATTGTAGCCTTTTAAATTAACTAAATGTTTTGAATAGTTTTCTTTTATAATAACCTTGATCTGCAATGATGCAATGAAACAATGTCAATAAGCACATTTTCCTTTTGGGGTGAACTATCCCTTTAAAATCATACTGATGGCAAACCAGCGAAATGGCCTACTTTGATCTCAACTTCTGTGCTCTCGGTGGTGTTCTCCCATGTGGACTGTACGGTGGACTCCTCTGTGAATCTAGTATAAACTTCCTGAACCACCTGAAAGACATCATTACACACACATGAATCAGTGAACTGTGCTGTGGATGGGTTTACAAACCAATACAAATCATTGCAGGGGCTTTTTCATACTAGAGCAATTGGTTTGAACCAGAGTCCGGTTTGGTGTCAAATCTGTTTTCAAACTCGTGCATGGTTTTATGAAGTGAACTGCTATTGATAGTAGATTGCATCAGTCACATGCATCAGTCTTTAGTGTTTGCCTGCAGAAATTGCTTCTGGCAAGCCTTTCCTTCTTTTGCTATGACGAGATGCAAGTGGTGTTAAAATCTGCTCGTGAAAATCAAAGAAACTAATTAGGTGAATGCTGCTTTCCATTTTAGCTCCTATTGTGCTGTTATAGCGCCAGCAGCTAACATCTGCTGCTGGTGAAGCAAACGCACCACAGTTTGGAGCCAAATAATGCAATGCCGAAATGCTGTAGGAAATGAACTCGGGTTCAGACCAATCAATCAAACCGAGTGTGAAAACAGCCTGAGAAATAATCAGCAGATCCAGAATAAATATTCTGCACATGGAATATACTGTATACTGTAACATTGTGAAAACTGCATGACGCCAAAAGATCTGAATGAATCTGATGAAGTTGGCATATTGTTGTTTGTTTACAACAACGCTGCTCATCAGTGTCTGTGTCTGGCCCTTCACAGTGTCACAAAACATGTACAGTATGAGCATATAGTCAAATCCAGAGGCCCACTTACCCATAAGGCTTTGAGAGTTCACACAATGACGTCACAGACAAACACATGAACGACATGAATTTCACTAGGTTGGCAAATGATTAATTGGCTATATTCAGAATAGCATACTAGCACACTACCTTTACTATAGTATTTTATATAGTGTGTAGTGAGCTTGTCACAGTGTAGAAGATACAGGCATGACATTTGATTCTAGTCGCCTAACGATGACTAATCATCAATTAAATACATGTATTAAAAGCCAAATGTTTTCTACAGACACTATCAAAATTACACAGGCAACACAGCATGAGTGCTGACAGAATACAACACATTTTATTTGACAGGAACAATTGTGCGAGGGGCAGCACAAAAGTCAGCAGATGATGATCCGGTTGCACGACATACACCTTCAGTGTGTAAAATATTAATAGAGTAAACCGAACACCACAAGAATCAATCTAGTCGCACTCAGAATGACTGAACACTTGAAATGTTTGAGCTTATAAATAAATAAATAAATGTAAGATGAAACTGAAGTAATGTATTATAATGACCACTCTCAGAATGACAGAAGAACACCTGGGATTACATTTTCAGTTCATTTTTTTTAGATAAAATAAACAAGCAAGCAAGAAATTAAGTCAATAAAAATGTATAAATAAATATAAATGTGATGTGTTAAAGAGCGTCTGAACACTTGAAATGGTTGATCTCCTGGTGATTAACACACAATTTAACCTGATTGCATGCTGTCAAATGATTTATCCAAATTTTTTTGCTTACATAATATATATATATATATATAATATATATGTGCTCTGTGTATATTTATTATATAATATAAATACATACACATACAGTATTTATATTTCAGAGAAATGTTATTTGTATATATTAAATGCATTTATTTATAATATAAATTATATGACTATTAATACAACATGTAAATACTATGTAATATATGATAATTATACTGTATGTGTGTGTATTTATATATACATAATAAATCCTATTGCGTTATTACCGCTATTTGTGGTATAATTCATCAGCTATAACATACTGTAAAACTATAATATTGTAGTAATGTAGCAAATTTTCTATCTCTTTGCTCATTATTTGATTGGTCTTCAACTTTTTTATATACATAGCATTGATTTGAAAACGCAAAGTAAACATTATCTCTGATATGACATCATGTGACAGCAATGTAACATACTACCGGGTTATTGTTCATTGTGCTATATCAATAAATATACAATTTACATGTAAAATAAAAAATATGCACTGCGTAATATGCTAGTATTCCACTCCAAATATAACCTTGCAACTATTTTGTGTCTAACTCAGAAGTCTAAACCTTAAAATGTGAAAGAAAACGTTTATTCATTAAATAACAAGAAGAAGTAATAATATGCATAATATCACATATAAGTGGCTCTATTAATCACTGCCAACCACATGTACACATTCACACAGCAGCGTATAAACAGCACACATATACACACATACACATAGATTCATATTTACCTCTCCGTACTGATGGCATATGTGCATGTGTGTTTAAGCACGGCAGAAGCTTTAACACACAGGTGTATGTACCTTTATACCTATTTATATTAGGAGGTCAAACTAGGATCAGTGCAATACACCTGAAGCTACTCGTCTCAGGAGGTCTGAGAGGAAAACAAAGGGAGTCACGGACAGATACACAGTCACTAAGAGTGACACAAGGCCTTCGGGACCCCCGTTGCGCTACCACAACACCAACATTCATCAGCTTAGCACTACAGGAAAATACCACAGCAGAACGCAGAGCTCTCTCACCCAGCAGGGGCTCCGTCAGATGCTCCTTTAGGAGGGAGAAATGCAACGCAGATGAAGTGTTAAGCTAACCACCACCAAACCTCTTTCAAATAAACGGGTCTGAATACACACATTCAATCTCACTTTACGCTCCGACACAAACAGCTAGATTATATTTGTATTGACTGATGGGGGATAATAGAGACTGGATTGCTTTGCTGTCGGAAAAGGGATGCATTTGCAAACAAAAAGGGACGTTTTCCTGAGGCTACATTCACTTGATATAAGACGGTTTGACTGATAGAGTAAGAAGAGGGTCAAACCAGTACTCAGGAATAGTTTCAATAATTAGAAATAATAATATAAAATTATTATATAATTAAAAGGGGTACATGGGTATGTATCAAAATCCAGAATCCAGAACAAAGACAAGAGACAAACACACAGACCATTATATATTATATAATCACAACCTACTCCACTGTTCAAAACTTCTATTGTTGGTTATTTAAAAAAAAGCCTTATTTCGTTAAAAATACAGTAAAAACCAAAGGTGGACAGTAACGAAGTACATTCACTTGATTCATTTACTTGCTTCGAGCATCTGTACTTTACTGTGAGTATTATTTTTTCAGGAAACTTCACTACATATTTATCAAGGCCCTCGAGGTAGAAAGTTATTACTATACAGAAGCTTTGAAAGTCAGTGGGTGACTATTTTCTTCTCTAAAATGTAACTGTCTGTCAGTAATCACTATTGTAATGATTTTTTTAACACTGACAAATGTAATGTTTATTTACAACAATTCAATGATAATAAATTAATATTGTGGTTTATTAGACAAAATGTTGTCTGATTTTGCTAAATCGTTGTTTTCTTCTAGATTGCATAGTTCAAAAATTACTAGCATTAAAAAGAAATTTACTTTTGGTACTTAAAGTACTTTAAAAAGGACTTAAGCAACAATCTGTCAGTACAACTTGTAACAGTGTAATATTTGACCAGCAGTATCTGTACTTTCACTCCAGTAATGGTCCTCTGGGAAAAACTGTAATACTGTGAAATATCATTATAATTTCAAAGAATAATTTTTCTATTTCTAAGTTTTTTTATTTGAACATATTGTAAAATGTAATTCATTTCTGTAAAGCGAAGCTACATTTTTACAATTCAGCATCGCATGATCCTTCAGACATTAGTCTAATATGATGATTTGCTGCTCGAGAAACATTTATTTTTATCATTATCACTGTTATAAATAGTTTTGCTGCTTAGTATTTTTCTTTAATGCGCACAAAGCTCAAAAGAACAGCATTTATTTGTAATGGAATTTTTGTAACACTTCACATTTGATCAAATCACTGCATCAGTGCTGTATAAAAGTACACTCAAAAAAATTATTCTAGTTGTTTGCTCAGTTTACTTGAATAAAATAAGCTAAACCAACACAAATCTTTAGTT
>JAUMHI010000064.1:17236752-17253247 GCA_032359435.1 Enteromius unitaeniatus
GGTCGTAACCAACTCGAGTCGCAATCTGTCCTCTAGTGGACACTGTAGAGAATGGCATGACATGTGAAAACACACCGCAAAGAAGCCTTCTCAGCTGCTCTCAGTGTGGAAGGAGTTTCATCAAGAAACAAACTATTGAGACCCTGAAGAGAAACGGTTCACCTGCCAAAAATGTGTAAAGAGTTTCACTGCGAATCAACCCTTGCAAGGCACATGATAATTCACACCGAAGAGAAGCCTTTTGCTTGCTGAAAATGTGGAAAGAGTTTAGCAAAAAAACACAACACACTGATACACATGAGAACACAGGCTGAAACCTGTCTGTAGCATCCAAAAAGTGTCCCGGATCACTGCGATATAGTCAACCTGCTCATATGATTAGGAAGTATTTACTGATAAGAGGTCAGTTTACAGCACTACTGTTAACAATTAAGGGTTCATTCATGAGCTTTTGAACATTCCTATTATTATAAACAATTATGATGCATCATTGTACCTTTTAAATGATTCAAGCTCACTGTTATGTTTTTCTAATGTATAACCCTGTAGTGCATAGAATGACATTTAAACTTAATTGATCTTTGAACTGATGAAAACAACAACAGTATTGCCTTTACAAGCTTCAGTGCCGTAGTTATAAAGAAGCTCCCATTGCTTCTGGCTAGTTATAAAAACAACTGTTTCTATTTACACAAATGCAGTTATGCAATAAGCTGTTAATTTCCTAATTCTGCCTCATTGCTACAGAACTGTTAACGTGATCATACGTGGATATCAGATAAAAAATCTGATATTTCCTGCACCAACCTGTAATCTGTTTTCTGCCTGTTTTCTCAGAGCAACTGCAAAACAGAAAAGTTAATTGTTTATACCTTTTATTCCAAAAATACAATATATACTGTACTTTTAATTAAACTGTATCCAACCGGATACATATATTCTTCCAAAATTCCATTTGCAAAGCAAAAGCTGAATGCAAAACGATCAGCAGATTCAGTACACAAATAAACTGCATCTAAATCCAATGCAAACGATCAAAATATGCAGCAAAAGCCACACAGTATTGAATTCACATACTTGCATTCGACAACAGCTGCCTTTCAACTGAAAGATGAAGTAAAGTGTTGTATATAGTTTAACTTAATGCACGCAATAAACATGCATATCATGCATCTGAAACGGATTTGAATTCTTCCGGCGAAGCCCCGGATTGAGGTGCACTGCTCCATGGGATGGCGCCAGCGCTCAGTGTAACCCGGGCGGGGCGCCTCCTCCTCCCCATCACACACTGCTGCTGCGGCTCCAGCTCACACCGCTCGGGACGGAAGACAGATATCCTGCTACTATCAAGTATATTCATATTTCCTATCCTTTCAGCTCACGGTAAGAGCTCGTCTGACAATGACCTCCCCGTTTTCTATGCGGTCGGTTCCGATGGCTTTTACGCTGTCGTGACGTGCTGGATGTAAACACTGGATTCGTGTCTTTTACTGGCCGAGACGATATCACCAATTTGTAGGAGCCTTTACTGTATTTATATGTTATTTCGAAAGTTTTGACTCTACGTCTACCAGGAAAATACAGTCTGATGATGTTGCATCAGTCGGAGAAGATAACGCTTGTTGTAATATTATTATAGGATAATGTCATTATAGGGCACCTCCTAGTGCTCGCGCTGTATTCATCTCCACCGTGCAAAAACTACAACTGATCTAATAATGCAATCTAATACAATTACAACATAATATAAAACAAAAAAATAGCATTGTATCAAATCTAAATGTGAATTAGAACGAGAGATATGTTCGTGTTTACGCTTAAGACTCTTGAATAAGTTAATAGTCTCGGATGCATTTGCTTGGTATTCTCTGGTAAGCCTGTATTATCAAGCCCACCATCTCAGAGAAGCGAAAGCATTCATCAGTCGATCGATAGTACTACTTCAGTGGGTTTATAGATACTGCGCATTATTTGTGCACGCTGTGAATACACATTTTATGTAGAATATATAGTTTTCTATATTTAATTTGACTTTAATAGTATATTTTAACCCACATGTTTTCACCTTTGACGTTTCAGCATGTTATGCACTTGCATGTGAAATATTTATATAAAATATATATGTCTGTCGTGGCCTTAATTGAGCATTAATTGGTTGTTAAAGTTATGCAATGTTTTATGACTAAAAACAGAATAGTACAGTTGTTATGTGAGATATTAAACAATTAATCCACATTGATTGTTTTATCCTCCTTATATAATGATTTTAACACTACTTTTATTTCTCTTCCTTTTCCGTAGTTTGAAAATGTTTTACACTTGTGGTCCGAATGAAGCCATGGTGGTGTCGGGTAAGACCAAACATCACGTTTATAGAGACATTTTCAGTAGAAATCAGGAAAACACATTCACATATGTGATCTGACTCCTGCTTCAGGTTTCTGCCGCTCACCGCCCGTCATGATCTCTGGTGGGAGAGTGTTTGTTTTTCCATGCATTCAGCAGATACAAAGGTAATATTCACTCTGTGTGCTTGTGTGCATATGTATGCATGGTTGGCATAAACAAATCTCAGCTTTTTCCTCCTTCTCCCATCCCAGGATCTCTTTGAACACACTGACACTGAATGTAAAAAGTGATAAAGTCTACACACGTCATGGAGTGCCCATCTCAGTCACTGGAATTGCACAGGTGAACGATTTCACACACTCTCTAATATGCAGTAAACAACATTTCATAGGGTTTAAGATCATCAAATAGACATATCATTGACTGTTATGTGGCAAAACTTAACTTTCTCTGTCCGACAGATGAAGATTCAAGGGCAAAATAAGCAGATGTTGGCTGCAGCATGTCAGATGTTTCTGGGAAAGTCGGAGGGTGAGATTGCCCACATCGCCTTGGAAACACTGGAGGGTCACCAGAGAGCCATCATTGCTCACCTGACTGTGGAGGTAAACAGACATGTGCACAGAGAAAATGCCCACCTTGCACCCTGCAACATCCAAAAGAGCAATAAAACTGGATATAGTGTTCAAAACCTTTAGCATAGTATATTGACTTCATTGAGCGTGGTGTGTCTTGTGTTTGTTCTTTAGGAGATCTACAAAGACCGAAAGAAGTTTTCCGAGCAGGTGTTTAAGGTGGCTTCATCTGACCTCGTCAACATGGGCATCAGCGTGGTCAGCTACACACTCAAAGACGTTCACGATGACCAGGTCTGTTAGTCATGTTTGTGTTGTCTTAATCAAACTTGAGGCCAAATTTACTAAACATTAGCATGAGCATGCAATCCCATGCTGCAAACCTTTGTAAATCTCATCGGATGATTTATTTAAATACGATTTCAGGATTACCTGCACTCTTTGGGGAAGGCCCGTACGGCACAAGTGCAGAAGGATGCTCGAATTGGGGAAGCCATGAACAAAAGAGATGCAGTGATCAGGGTGAGCCATTCCTGAACTCTGTTGCAAATACAGCCTTTTTTCTAGATATCGTTAATATTTTTGTTAATGTCTCCCTGTCATTACTCTTTCTTCTCTGTGTAGGAGGCCAATGCTATACAGGAGAAGGTTTCTGCTCAGTACATGAATGAGATCGAGATGGCTAAGTCTCAAAGAGACTACGAGCTGAAGAAGGCTGTCTATGACATTGAGGTCTTTACCAAAAAAGCAGAGTCTGAAATGGCCTATCAGCTCCAGGTAAAACGACAACCAACCTGTTGGTGACCTTCAACACAATATTTGTAACTTACATTTTCATTTCCCATTGATTGATGGAAAAAAGTACTATGGAAACCAAAACTGGTCAAGTAAAATATATTTATTGTGCTCAGCGAAAGAAAGAAATGCATACTTGGATGAACTATTCCTATAATAGTTTTAAGAAACATAACTGTGTGAGATGTTTTTTTGGAATTTATTATCGAAAACTTCATCCTCCTGTGTAACTGTTGCTTTAGGTGGCGAAGACAAAGCAGCGGATCGAGGAGGAGAAGATGCAAGTGTTGGTGGTGGAGCGCTCGCAGCAAATCACGCTTCAAGAACAGGAGATCACACGCAAAGAGAAAGAGCTGGAGGCCAAAGTCAAGAAACCAGCCGAGGCTGAGCGATACCGGCTGGAGAAACTGGCGGAAGCGGAGCGGTGAGTGGATGCTCTTAGCCCTTCAGCGCTCTTAGCTTCCTTTTTGTTTTAAAATGCCATAAAATAACACAGAGGTTGTTTCCCACAAACATTCACCAAATGATTTTGTCTAAAAACTGTAATTTCCACATTAATGGCATCATACAGGATTGCAAAAATGTTGAATAGGAAAAGTTTGAATAGGAGAAATATTTTAAAACATATGCATCTGGCCATTTTGTGCTTCTAACAGTCTTCAGCTGATCATGGAGGCAGAAGCCGAGGCCGAATCGATCAAAGTGAGTAACCAGCCATCATCTTGGCTGTATTCAAAACTAAATAATTTGTTTTACACCTGAGCTATGTCTCTGTAGATGAAAGGAGAGGCCGAAGCATTCGCTGTGGAGGCTAAAGGTCGTGCCGAGGCTGAGCAGATGGCTAAGAAGGCTGAGGCCTTCCAGCACTACAAGGAAGGAGCCATGGTGGACATGTTGCTGGAAAAACTGCCACTGGTGAGCTTTTGTATTTTTTCTAGTGCATTGGCAATACAGAAATAAATTGGATTGCACTGCAAGGGGGCAGTTGTGGCCTAATGGATAGGGAGTTGGGCTTGTAACCCAAAGGTTGGCTGTCCACTGCTCCGGGTGTGGATGGGTTAAATACAGAGCACAAATTCCCATTATGGGAAACCATACCTGGCCACTTGTCACGTCATTTCATTTCATTTTTTTTCGTCATTTCATTTCATTTAAAATTTTCATTTTTTTTTCATTCATTTTAAAAATAGGAATCTTGCAAGAGATAATCCTACTTAGAGCAAAAAGCATTTTAATGCAGTTTAAATTGATGTCTTACGTTGCGTTCTTTCTGTCCATTAGATGGCAGAGGAGATCAGTAAGCCCCTGACAGCTGCCAATAAGGTCACCATGGTTTCCAGCGGAGGTTCAGAGGTTGGTGCAGCCAAGCTGACCGGTGAAGTGCTCGACATCATGACCAGACTGCCTGAAACCATTGAGAAACTAACTGGCGTCAAAATTTCCCAGGTATCTCAAACAGCGTTCTTTGTGTATTTTAAGTATACACAGGCGATCATGTAGCATCTGCATATTCTTACATGTATTGACGCAGAATTTCGTTCTTTTTTTTTTAGGTGGCCCAGACTGGTTGAAGAAACTCTCCAGCATTACGTTTCTGTATGCATGCTTCATTAATCTTTCCTTGTATATTTTTCTCTTACTCTCACTTGTTCATCAGGTTCTTTATCATTTAAACGACCCTCTTCTTTATCTTTGACGATTTATCTCTTCTCCTTTTATCTTTCTTATCTTCCACACTGCATCTCTTTGGTTTTCCCTTCCCCATGTTTCTCTCTCAACCTACACTTCCTGTCCGTCTTGCCATGCTGCCAAAACCCAAAGTGCATTTCAATCTAAAACTCCAGGGAAGAATGCTTTTCTTTATATTTTTAATGCAATCATAAGAAGACAGTGAAGTCCAAGGATCCGTTTAATGCCATTAGACACTGCAACGTCTGACATTTTGAAACGTCTTTCACCTGTAGATTTTCTTATAGAGAACTTTTTAATGCTGGTAGTGCACTAAGAGCATTTGGTTATATTCCATTAGGTAAGCTTTTGGAAGCCAAAGTAACATGAAGGGAAACACATTTTTGAAGACTGATGCTGTCGTGTCATTTGTTTGTGACATACTTTTACTTTACCTCAACAGTACATTATAGCTATATTAGTTGGACACAATCTTGTAGGAGTTATAGCAGTTATACGGGACTTTGCGCTGAAATCTGAAGATGCTGTCAATAATGTCAGATCTTCATGTATATGTTTTAAGTGTTTATTCAAAAGAACAATCAATATGTTTTATGTGTTATGCAGAATTATAAGTCAGCAATTATTTAAAAATCATATGAAGGTTTGTTTTGTATGAAGTGTTCTCATCCATGACTGAAGGTGCGATTTTATACATACATACATACATATACATGTCTTTAATGTTGAAAATGGTCATGACCATGTAGTGTACTCTAGGACTAGACAGAGAAACCTGTTACGTTTTTAGACAGTTTTGTTCATTAAATAAGTCTAGGTTCTGAAGTTGTGTTTCATAAAAAAGTGGGATTTTATGGAGTTCTAATGTATGTTTTGTTCATAATCATACAGTGTTTGCTACTGGTTACACTACGTTTTTCTTTGATTACCTAAAAATTGTGATGAATGTTCTTTTTTTACATGTTTAATTGTCAGTACAATATGTTTACCTTCTTTAAGCATGTATTCATAAGCACCAATGGCATAATTTAGATTTAGATTTAATTGTTACTAACATGACACTAATGACGTATAAGCACTGTTATGGTACTTCATAGATGTTGTGCGTATTGCAAACTGAACTAACCACACATTTGTCACTTTTGTATTTGTTTTTACATATTTCATGTTTAATGGTTTGACTAATGACCAATACTTAGTGGGATGCATCCCTTGGAGACTAAATAGGAAGGTCTGCTCACGTATTATTGGTGGGCAGGTATTAGTTCAGCCTAAACAGTGATGTTTGGATAGATTTAGTATGTATCAGGGCATTAGATAGAACTGTTGTTATGCTGTGTAGGCTATGGCTGCTATGTTATTGTTATGAAGGAAAAACTATTTGTCGACAGATGCTTTTTCTACTCTATACTATTACGAAAACGACTCACCTATTTGAACTGTTTCGCCTATTTCATGTTTCAGCGTGCATGCAAAGACTAACAAACCAAACCACTGTATTGTCTATCTGTGCTTATGATGCCTTAAAGTAACCTCCCTACTAAAATAAACGTTTAACTAAACTGCTGTTTGTTCAGTCTAAATTAATTCAAATCATTTCAACACGTTTCCTGCAGGAAGTGTGAACATGGTATAGTGCACAGCCTCAGCTTGGGGCTTTAATAAACCTATGCAGCCACACTAAATTTGGTTTACTGACATCATCTTACCCTATTATACCCCCTCATCTACGTATTTCAAGGTGCCGGTCATCATGAATCCTCTCAAGTCCTCTTTGCCTGACAAACTTCACCTCCATCAGTGCAGAGGATCCAGCTGTCTCGCAATCTGCCATCCACCTGACACCACATCAACAAAGACAACAAAAGTACAAACATGTTTAGGGTGTGCTGAGGGTGAGTATATTATATTCTACTCCAGTTTCCTGCAATAAAAATATTATGGGTAAAAAGGTAATTTAATCATTGTTTCCAAGACTTCACTGTATTATTTATGCAACATGACACCTTATTTGTTCATAATATAAGAGCAGGCACGATGCCGCACATAATTGACATTCAGATGGACAGAAAAATTGCTTTTATACATCATTTAAATATGAAGTAGATACAAAGTCTATTCTATGGCCTTTGGTAGATATTAAATAACCTATGTCGTGCACACAATATTGCCAGTTTCTTTGCTTATGTGGCTTTTGACAAAGTCAAAATACAACCAACTACAGCAGCAGAGAGTTGTTCATTTATTCCTAAATGAATCATTGTTTTGAATGCTTCAGTTGAGGATTCATTCGCGAATGAATGAATCGGATCCCCACAACTAAGTTAGACAGTATTAGACTAATATACATTTTTATGTAACTGAATTTTAAAAAAACTCAACATTTAGCTGATTAACTTTTAAGAATAGTCTTAATCTTTTATGTATTCGGCTCCTGTTTGTTGTTAGTTGTAGTCAATGGTCATCAAATAAAAAAAGAACGTTAGCTTTAAATTTGAAGTCGATTCATGTGTAATCTGCCAGGTAACAAGCTTCTGATTGGCTGAATACTGTGAGGAAAGCTTTTTTGATTGGCCACGTTAATTTTAAAATAAGAGTCATAACACAAAGTAATTTTTTTAAATAAAAACTATTTCAGTATATTCAACATTATTTTTCTTGGCCTAAATCTCTGAATTTAAAAATAGATTAGAAATAATAAAAAAAAAAAAAACATCTCAAAGAAAGTAAAATTAAATCATATCAGGCCTTTCAACTGGGGCATTTTAACCTCTTGTGAAATGTCCAAAATAAAGCCAGTTGTGACTGAACAATATTGTACTAGACAATAACACAACTATTCCTGATAAAATGTATTTATCATTTTTTATTGTTCATATTAGGAGAAACAGTTACGTCAAGATGAATGAGTGTTGATCTATACAGCAAAGTCATCTTAAAGAGTAGTTAATAAGTATTAGGAGTGACAGAAGTAACATTAATAATAATATTGAGAACCGTGTTATTTTCCAAAGACATATATGGATACAACAAGGATTATACATGGAGGCTTGCTGGACACAGATGGCATCATGTAGGTCAGCGATTGGATGGTTTAGCAATGTGTTAACATCCCATACTCTGATCTTTAATGTTGCCTTTAATACATTTTTTAAAAATCATATTTCAGCTGGACCAGAAAGACAATCCCTTTCTGAATGAACATGTCATCTCTATATACACACACACACACACACAGAGTAACTCCCCTTGGATAATGATGATGATAATAATTGCATAAAAAAACAAAGTTAATATAATAACTGGTATTAAAGGTTTTTTAAAAAACTACTAAATAGTACCTGGTAACCAAACTGTTGTCTGCACATTTCCCCCTCCATTACCCCTCAGGAAAGAAAAGACTCTTTGTGGGTCAAGAAAATATAAAATGACTAAACTCTTCAGCTTAAAAACAAAACAAAACAAATTTTATAGCTGTTTTCACACATTCATCTCCCTCCTTAAATGTTCTCTTACATGATCTTTCAACCAACCCTTCGCACACTCAAACATACATACACAAAGACAATAGAAAAATACATATGATAAATGGCTAAAATGTAATGACGAAACAGAAACAATGAATAAAAAAGTTCATTTAAGTGCCATCTCACATAAACCATTAGCTTCTGTTTATCCTTCTCCCCTTTAGTGCAGTCTCAGCCACCTCTTTCAACAGGTCTCGGCTGGTAGTGACAAACCAGTTGCACGTTATCTTGAAATGTCAATCAGCAGGCCTGCAAAGCAGTGTCATAAAAGGCACTCAAACTTCATAAAGTCTTATGGATTTGAAAGAACATCAATAATTGAACTCCTGCTGTAAACCTGCTCTAATGCTCTCCCCTCTCGCGTCCCATGTAAGTTAGCATCACTGATTATACAGTATTCTGTTGCATTATTATGTTATGATTATACATTCAGTGGCATAAAATTGTCTTAAAATTACAATAATTTTGCTTATCGCAATTATTTAATTCTGACCGAAGCTCACAGATCGACATTTCAGACCGCTAAATGAATAAAATAAAGGTTTCTGCCCACTTTTTCAGCGGCCTTGGCTGAAATCATTTTTCTCATTAATTTTTCCATAATGGTTTTTAAAGGAAAGGTCTTTGTTTAAAGAGTTTTACATGGTGAATCGTGGCATTAGAAACTGGTTTGAAGCAAAAACGTACTTAACAAAATACTAAACTGCATACTTAACAGCTTACGCGTTTTCACAGATTGGTTGAGATTTATAATGATATTATATTAAATTTATTCTATTATATTAACAGTCTTCAAAATATCTTCTTTGGTGTTCAACATACAGGTTTGAATCAACTTGAGGGAGAATAAATGATTAATTTTTGGGTCCCTTTAACAACCTCTTAGCTCAAAGATGGTCTATCTTCAATGGTTTGTAAATAATTATCAAAAATGAATTCCCCTATGGAGAAAATGAATAGGATTTTTACTTCCGGAACCCAATTGTTGCAATCTCTATCAACCAAAGGGACTTGGTGTTGTACATTTGAATAGCTGCTAACTGAAAATATGCACCATGCAGCTTAAGGCCTTTTTGTGACACTGCAGAGCAAGTCTAAAGAAAGACAGCCCATAAGAGTTCATGTGCTCCTCCTCCATCTCTCCTTATCTCCTCAGCTAGCAAGCCTGCCGCCCCCTCTTGCCAGTCTGTATTTGGAAATCCTCCCAAGGCAGTGTTTTATTTCCTATCCAATTCATGGTCCGTTGCTCCTCACCCCAGCGCCCTGCTATTATTCTCCTCCAGTTCCTCTACGAGTTCATGTGCTCCACCTGGATGGCAGAGGTGGAGACGGTGAGGCAGAGGTCTTTGTGGGCCGCCAGGTCGGCCACGGTGACAGGTTTGTACTGGATCTCTCCAGCTGAAACGGTCTTGTACTGGTGTAGGTCGAAAGGGCAGGGTATTCCGTCAGTAACAGAGTAACTGGTTGGTGGGTTGGGGTTAGGCTGGTTCTGGGCTTGCGCCGCCGCTACTGCCGCGGCTGAAGCAGCTCCGGCCCCCCTGCCTCTCCCACGACCCCTGCCGCTTCCCGGACCCGAGGACTGAGACGGATTCTGGCCCTGCTGGGCTTGTTGAGCAGCTACTGCCGCTGCTACCGTCAGCGGGTCTGGGTTGTGTTTTCGCATGTGTTTCATCAGGTACGTCTCCTAAAAATACAACACAACAATGTAGAGTTGCATGAAGAATCATAATCTTCTCTCAATCTAAAAGGCAAAAGTGCCTGGAGAATTTTAACAATTAACAAGCTGGTAGCGGTTGCCAGATTGCAAGCGTTTAAATCCCACAATCACAGCTGCTTTCTTGTTTCTGTTAGGGCTGCCCTCTACCAAATATTACTCTGCTCGACTAGTAGTCATTTATTCAAAGAATTAAGGCCAATTCGGACGGGAGCATATCCTGTTACTGTCATTATTTTACAAAAGCACAATGTTTTGTTATTGTGAGTGCGCACAAATAAATGTAGAATCTTGACAGACTTGAAAGATGTATTCTTCTTATCAAACTAATATCTATAATCTTGGGTTAATAAAACGGAAGATTGAGCAGATTTAAATCAAGGATTGAGGTATGATGGGGGGGATCTTACAGATGTGTAGGAGCGGTTGCAGAGGCCACAGGAGAAGAGTTTGGCGTGTTTCACCGTATGTGTAGACAAGTGAACCTCTAAGCTGGTCGCATCTGTGTAGCCGCGGTTGCAATTGTGACATTTGTATGGCTTGTCCTTGTTGTGCTGTCTTCGATGAGACTGAAAAATAAAACAAATGTCATGACAGCAGCCTTGATGTTAATGTTAACATGAGTTTTCGAGATTCCCAGTGACATGTTAAGTAGCCACTGAGCTAAAATATTTATAATGGGCTGAATTTACAAAAGAATATCTGGCAGTGATTTATGCAATTCCAACTTACTGTCAGTTATGGATGGGAATCTGAAGAACGTAATGCATTTAGTGCCCCAAGGACATTTTAACAGACACTTGACAAATACAATTTTTTGCACAATGTATGTTTACAGACCTTTTAATGACACAAATGCAGACTAATAGTTGGTCATTACTAGTATAAAGTCAGTGTGTGTTCTTCTTTATATTATATTTATACATTTGAAACATTATCCATTTCTAGTTAATGTTTTGTTTCATAGAAATGAACTTTCTATTAATAAACAAAATCCAAAAATAGCAGCTTCTATAAAAATGTTAAGCAGCATAACCACACTGTTTTCCACACTGATAATATTTAGAAATGTTTCTTGAGCAGCAAGATTTCTGAAGGATCATGTGACACTGAAGACTGGAGTAATGATGTTAAAAATGCAGCTTTGATCACAGAAATGAAAAAACATTTTAAATTTTGATCAAATAAATGTAGCCTTAATGATAAGACACTACTTTCAAAAACATTAACAAATCCTACCGTCACCAAAGAGTAGTGTGCGCGTTCAATAAAAATACTACCTACTTGTACAGTTTTGTATTAATTCATTTGAATAAAATACCACATCACATTATCATACAAACAACCAGTTACTACATTAATTTAAAATCTTTTAAGCCCTAAAAAAGTGACCAATTTAACCATTCAATTAGTTTTTTGGTTCACAAAAAAGATCTAAAGAGTAATTCATTTCCAAAACTGAAGTGGACTGGACTTTCATCTGCGTATTGCACTCTTGAATAGTAGTTGAAGAAAGTTTGCGTATTTTAGTACAGTGTCCAATGGATCCAAAAGTTGTGTAAAACCGTGCATTTTACTAAAATGTATCTCAAATCCCATTTGAACCACAGGGTTTCAATTACATATGACCCATAAATCAGCTGAAGGTGTTTACCTGGAGGTTAGATAGTTGGGTAAAAGCTTTCTCGCAGCCGGGATGGGAACACTTATACGGCCGATCGCCAGTGTGAATCCTTCGAAACAGAACAGAAGCTCTTCATTAGAAAGTTTGATCTAAAGATCACATGAATACTTTGTCTGAAATATGTTTCAGACTACAGCACGAGGAGAAGGAATCAGGGAAATGACAGCAGGAGAAGAGAGGACGCATGCTGTATACGGTTCAACACTGATTCTATCTGTCCCTGTCTGTTACCTGTTATGCTGCTGTAAGTGACTGAGCTGCCTGAAGGTTTTCTGGCAGTAGGAGCAGGTGTAGGGTTTGGCGCCGCTGTGGATGCGGATGTGCTGGGACAGGTAGCTGGAGTTGGCGAACGATTTGGAGCAGTGAGGACACTTGTGCGGTTTGCCCTCTGTGTGGTTTCTAACAAGGGATGAAGGGAAGGGGATGAAAAGAGAGAAACAAACAGAGAGAGATTTACCAGTGAATCAAAAAACCAGCCCGACTTGGATCTTACCCTCAAACATGTGGTAGATTACATGCTTTTAGCAATGTGACGGTGCTCATTGTGGTGTCTGAGTTATGAAACGCAGCACACAAAAACACAAGGCACTTCATCTTATCCTCTCTCTCTCTCATTCTCTCTCTCACCAGCTTCCTTTCCCCTCCCTAACTATCGGTTATATGAAACTAGCCAGAGCTTTTAAACCAGAGCAGACGTAAGAGACATGATGAAGATAAGTAGAGTAAGATGGAACTCAATTAAAGACTTCTTGTCCAATAGAATAAAAATGACATGGAGAGGAGAGAAAGAAGACATGACACCAGATAATGTAGAGAAGAAACACAGATGCTACAGAAGCACATGGAGACAAAATGACATGCTTTTAAGCCGTCCAGCCAGCTAGATTTTGATTAAAGTGTTTTTATGGTTAAAATAGTTGCAAACTTAAAATGTATGTCAGTGACAATTAATATTTTCTCAGAAGTAGTTCATAAACTATAGTTAAAAATAACCCAGAATATTACAGGATTTTGTGTATAAAAGAGAAAAAGAAATAAAACAAGGACTGCTTATTGACACATTAGTTTTCCTTTTTTTATTATTCAGCTTATGGACTAAATAAACCCATGCAACTATACTGTCACATCTGCATTTCTAAGAGACAACACATTTTTTATTAATATTGCAGCAAACCTGTTTCATGATTTGAAACAATATATTACTTAATTAAAATTAATTTTTCGGTTAAAAAAATGACAGGAAATGTGTACAAAAACTCAAAAACGTGAAGTGTTTATCATATTATGATCATAAAGAGTAGTTTCAAACAGTCTGGTTTCTACGACTTCCATTTAGAAGCAAATATTAAACCAAAGATTTAAATCAGTTATGATAAATATTGATATCGACTGATATGAACTGTTTAATCCTGACGGTTGTTTTGGCCGTATCCCCAGCCCTATACAAGATTACTGTAAAATTGTACACTCCTGTAAACTCCCATAAAAGCTTTATAATAACCATATTACTGACTTTATATGTATAAATCAAAGGATTTAATGTATAACCGGTCAAAATACCGAGCAACGCACTATTTTAAAATCATTTTTAAATCTATTTAAAAGCTGCCTACATCTGCACAGAGTAAAAGAAGAAAAGAAGAGAAAATCAATGATCTTGACTAAAATGAAGACTGGAAAACATGATTTTACCCAGTCCACACAAGCTTTTCAGCAACACAGTGCCACAAAAATGCTGACAGGACATTAAGTAGTAAATGAAACAAAAGCTAGAGATTGTGGTGTGAAATAAGACAAGCAGATGCATGATGTGATTAGCATTAGATGCAACACCTGCTTCTAACTTCTTTTCAGAAATAGCATTGTGTGGTTTCTCACTAGAAGTGTGCGAGCTCAAATGGCACCACATCAGGGCGGGAAAGGACAGGAAAGTATCAAGTGAAAGAGAGAATACAAAAAGCAAAATATAAACATGCTTATCCTAAAAAAACAGTACTAAGCCAACTACACAAAAGCCCTGGCTGGTGTAGCAGTGCCTGCTTTAGTAAGTTTCTCACACACACACACACACATACCGTGTATGCTGCTGTAAGTGACTGAGCTGTCTGAAGGTTTTCTGGCAGTAGGAGCAGGTGTAGGGTTTGGCGCCGCTGTGGATGCGGATGTGCTGCGCCAGATAGCTGGAGTTGGCGAAGGATTTGGAGCAGTGAGGACACTTGTGCGGCTTGGCCTCCGTGTGCGACTTGGCATGAATCTGCATGTCTGATTTGTTGAAGAACGTCACCGCACACATCCGGCACCTACAGGGAAAAAACACACCGAAAAAAATCACTTTAAAAACATTAAAACAGCCTTGAGAACTTTTGCATTCCATTTATTATCTTTATAGAAGCTCCCTTACAAGTCGCTCCAAAATAAAGCAATATTTTTGTAAGGTAGCAGAAATGTCATGCATTTAGAGTGAAAAGTTCAAATAAAAGCACTGATACACACTCATATAGTGTCGGTGTGTTGCAGTGCTTCATGCACACTAAAATAAATCAAGCCTGCAAATGTTTAAGAGAATGGCTGTTTATTTCTTCAGCAGTAATATGCACCTGTATGACTTGTTTCCATCTTTGCCTGGATGATCGTCCTCATCATTGGAAAGGTCATACGGGTCACTCGTGTTGTGCTGTTAAAAGTGAAAAAATGGAGTATTTTAAAACAGGTGAACATTTTTCTAAACTGACTTATCACTGAAGGCTTGTTTGGACAATAACACAGACTTGAATCTTAAAAAAAGACACCTGCTGATTATCGATAAGGTCCTAATATTACCTGATCTGATGATGCGGAGTTAAAAAATATCAATAAAAACCACCATGTTTTTTTTTTTTAAGAATGAATTATTTTAAATGACTTAAATGTATCAGCTCTAATGCATTTATCAAAACATTACATGGGTTTTATTATTTAATGACAAATAGAAGTTTTTAAAACATATCATTTTTATTTTTTCATCATGGGAAAATATGCACACATTTTTTGTTCTTTTTTGCCACAAAATCTGTCACGTTTGCATTTTCTTCTGTCACTTGCCAGAATTCTAACCTTGAAAGCATGATTAGGCATACAATAATGTCAGATTTTGACAAAACTCTACAAAATACAACATATTTGGTCAGAAAGTGTGACATGCTCGAGTAAAACAAGCAAAATTACTGGATTTTATTCGGTGCATATGATGCAGGGAAGTGTGATATAAACAATAACTTATTTACATAAAGGTAAAATGACGACATCTCACCTGTCCCCCAGCGGCCATGTGTGCAAGAATCAGTGCATCACTTCCTGTGGCGAGTGCATGGGCTGAAACAGGACCTGCCCTTTGCATCATGGACTTCTTCTTTCTGCCCCGCTTTGAGGGAAGTGGCATGACTACGGCGGGAGGAATACTGCCGTCCTCTTTCTTATCTGTTCATGTCAGCGGGGCACAAACACAGCAATATAATACTGAATGTGAAACATAATCTGCATCATTTCTCCCGCAACTCTTTTTTGCAAGAACTTCGCCATCTTTAAAGAAGTGCCTGAAATTGAAAGGTGTGACATCAAACCCTTCACAATGACACTGATTAACTCAGTTATAATAATATTTCAGTAAATCAAACATAAATGTGCAGTAAAACCAAAATATGCATTCACAACATTGTAAAGACCCTATTTTAAAGGTGCTCTATGTAATAATAACAGATAACGGTTGAGATATCTGAGAGATATTTGTTTCTCTTGACACCTCCCTCTCAGACTCGACGCTTATCGGTTGCCAGATTGTGACACACAACTGCGATCTCATGGCTGCAGTAGGCTGTGTTTTCCACCAAATGACAACCAGGGGTGTTGAAATACTGCTGGGTAAACTGGCAGTGGGCAGAATCACACAGACCAAAACAACAACACACATTTCAAAGCCAAAATAACCGGCTGTGGCATTATTAAAAAAACAAGAATTATGTGAACTAGACATGTTTAACAAATATATGTAAACATATTGCATTTTATATCGAGTCAAATTACATCCAGCACCTTTAAAGATCTACCCCTGGTTTTATATGTAAGATCTTATATGTCAGACCTAATTTTAAAGCCAAATGACTAAATTAAAGGACATAATTTCATT
>JAUMHI010000064.1:17258956-17269374 GCA_032359435.1 Enteromius unitaeniatus
TTGAAATAATATTTCACAATATTACAGTTTTTTCTGGATTTTTAATCTAATAAATGCAGCCTTGATGAGCAGAAGAGACATCTTTAAAAACCATTACATATATTACTGTACAAAAATTTCTGAACAGTAGTGTATATGCATATTGTTACTATAATTTATAAAAATATATTCAACAAACATTTTTCGTAATTATATATTCATAATAAATATACACATATATTATGTAAAGAAAAACTGCTTCCAAAATAAAAGTTTATTGCAATTAATCATTTGACAGCACTAAATATATTTTTTTCTAAAAGTGGAACACCCACCTGCAGTCATGATGCCCGTAGACGGGACGGGCACCACCGTGATGTTCTGGGACGTGTGAGGTGGGTGCAGGTGCGCTCCCACGCCGGATATTTGCGCCCCTGCCGTCCCACTCGCTCCTCCTCCTCCTCCACCCTCCTGCTTCGGCACCCTCCCGATGGCTCCCGTGTCCATGGCGACCGAGCCCGGCACCGTCAGCACCGCCGTGGGGTAGTGCGCCGCGGACGAGTGCGGAAAACCAGCGCCCTTGTCCGGCCCCAGCTGCTCTTTCATCTTATTCAGAAACATGGCGTTCTCAATCTAAACTCACGGGGGGGGGGGGATGAATGGAGAAAAAAAAACAAGGGAAAGAAGGGAAGGAGGAAAGAGAAAAGGAGGATGGATTGAGAGATAAACGCAGATGAAGGATGAAGGGGAAGAAGGAGAGAGCAGCGAGGGAAGGGTTACTCTTTCTGGATGCTGGTGCAAGGGCCTCCAGTGTGTAACTTTCACATGGGTCAGTGCGAGGCTGGTGTTAGCCATCCCGGACTGGTATGCTTGTTTTGCTTTTTTTTTTTTTTGATTTACTAGATTGTGTTCTATAAGCATGGCGTGTCCGTTAAAGACACAAGGATGTACTGTACAAGAGAGTCCAATAATAAGTTGTCTACCTGTCCTTGCATTGTTGGAACGGGAGACCAAAAGTATGATGAGTTGAAATGGGAATCTTCCATTATTTCTGCAATTGAAAAGCAACATAACTTGTAAAACACCCACTCCGCCTTTGGCAACACTTGTGAAATGACACCTCGACCTTATGTTTCTCAAGTGGCCAGAAGGTTTATTCACTTACTTGGACTGTGCTGTATTCATTTGGGGACCCAAGTACCTTGCATAACATAAGATAACTTTTTCCCCCTAATATGTTCTTTTTTGGCAGTTAAAGTAAAGGACTTCAGAGCATGTTTCAGGTGGATGTTTGGCAAAGAGGCGTGTTTGGTTAGAAATCACGATGCATGCACAATGTGTAAAACACAACTGACTTGCATAAAATAAAACTGCACGCCTGCACAACACGGGGAAAAAACACTTGAACCAGCCTAAAATACTGACTGCTGGTCTCTCAGTCTAGCCATCTGGTAGCTGGTTTAACTTGTTGGCTGACTAGTTCAACAGACTGACCAACTAAAAATGAAATGCTAGTATTGACCGATATTTTTTTATTTGTTTTGTAACGCACAATAAAATACAGTTCTTATTAAAGATGCACTGAAATTTGTGATGCTTTGCTCAATACTCCACCAGGGTTGCCAGGTCTGCTTTACAAAGGCAGCCGAATTGCTAATTAAAAATCTTCCAAAAGTAGTCCACTGACCATATCCCAAATATACTCAAAATATGGCCCTGCTGATCGTAAACACATCTCAAGAGTTCATTCCCAGTGGCCCTCCTTCATAAAACATATACTGTATATAGTTCTGCACGATTAATCATATCGCAGTCGCGATGTCAGCCTGTGCGATTACATTACAGCAAATGCTGCGATTATATTAAATAAATAAATGTATTAGTGGCCGTAACAAGACATTCATTCTTGCTCACACCAGACGTCAATGAAGTACAAGCATTTTAATCAAATATGAATCAAACGATGAACCCATAAAGGAAAAATAGTTTAAAAGTAGTCTAATTGTGCAGAAAAACGTCCCTGGTTATGCTCATGCTCAATGGAAAAGCAAAGTCTGCTCAAATAATGCATCAACAGGAACTTTCTCTGTAGTATAGTTGTTCCCGTCAGCAATAGCTCTACTGTGCTGTAACACGGTGTAGTACAGCTGTACTGGGCACCCTGCTCACACACTATTGCAGGACTATAAATTATTTGGATTAAAAAAAAAGGGTTTTCGGATTCTGTTGCATAGAACTGATTGAAAACAATATATTGATATTTAATATTCATATATTTTCTGACCATTTTCACTTTCAATTAAAAACTGTGGTTATTTGCTCGTGTCTTTTTTAGGATCATTAAAATTATTGAGTTAAATTAAAAAGTCTTACTAAATTAATTATTATTACGCAACAATAAATAATTACTAAAAAGCAATTTTTACTTTCAATACAAGTTTAGTTATTAGCTAGCTTAAAAAAAACTCGTAAAAGCTTTGTTCGTCTTTGAAAAACAATGCAAGATATTTTGGAGAGTACCGGCTGGACGTAAACTGTGTAGGCGGTTCTGTATCATTCAGTATTTAAACAGAAACAGTGTCTCTGTGTTTCGTGGCTGCTTACACACAGACACACACACACACACACATATATATATATATGCAGCTTACATCCAGCAGATACTCTCCAAAATGGCTCTACGGTGCTCTGTTGTTGAATAAAGTCATTTTTACTTTCTGTGCTTAGAAAAAGCTTTTCTTTGCTCGTCGCTTCCTAATGTTACGATTAAACCATGATGATGATACTGATGATGTCTTTCATACTCTTCTGGACCTTGACAGTGCTAATCGTTTAGCAGTCAATGGGACAGTCACAAGCCTCCCGGTTTTCATCCAAAATATCTTAAATTGTGCTCCGAAGACGAACAAAGCTTTTACGGGTTTGGAAAGTGATTAATGGTTAAAGTGTTCTTTATTATTTTTTACATATATCCATCTCGATTATTGCTTCTTTTTTGTATTACTTTTTATATATTATTTATGTATTTATAATTTTTTGGGGCCTGATTATTTTAGTATTACATTACTGTGTTTTGTATTCTGGAAATATATGTATCTTATCGCTTTCCATTAACTTGAGTCATATATTCTTCTTTTAAACAATATTTCAGAATGTTATGTATTGAATTAAAAATATATATATTTTGCTGTTTCCCCGCCCATTTGGGGCGGGGTTATTGGATGCTTCGTATTGACTGGTTCTGATCCGACCAATGAGAGATCACCGGGTAAAGCGGATGATTAATGACAAAATGTTCATTTTGGGGTGGAGTGACCCTTTAAACTGTGTGTAAGGACACATAAATGCTTTCAGAAGTACTTCTGCGCCAACTTTGGTGTTTAAAATTCAATTAGGCTATCAATAAAAACCCTGATCCAAATGTATCAGATCACAGAATAACAAAAGTAAGGTGGGAATTAGTTTTATGCAGGGCTTGTTGATTTGGAGATGTGGGCGGGGTTAAAGTGCACTAAATGATTGGAGAAGTCCTGCATGTGTCAAGAAAGGAAAATCTGTCATTTTCACCTCAGGGTGCACTTATATGGCATTTGATTACACATTACAAACACATACACATATGAGCTGTATAGAATCTGTAATATGCATTTAGAAAACTGGGTGAAATTTAATTTCATGCCAACTTCAAACCAGCCAACAGAGCATCCGGAGGAACCAGCAGACATTGAGGGCGGGGAAAGTTATAAAAAGGATCAAATAAAACAACACTCTGATGTTTTTTTGATAATTCATTACACACACAACTTCTTGTCTGATGCCATGGTTTAATAGCACGAGATGCAGGACTTCGCGCGCGCTATAAATAGGCATCAAAACAAAAGCATCGCCTCGCGATCCTGCCAAATCTGTCTGTGACTGTCGATCACAAAACAAGCCAAAGCAAACGTGCACACCTCTTAGTCAGCTTCTGACAGCATTTCAGTTCGTATGCACGCCTAAATAAGAATCAATGGAAGCGAAACCGTCGTGTTTTTACTCCTTTTTAAGGGTTGCACGCGTGTTTTGCTGCAATGACAGCTCAGTCTGCGTGTTTCTATCTAATGGACAGGGTTAATAGCGTACACATCAGGAAAGGTAGCACAAAACCATCCATTAATGATAGCAGGGCTTCCTCAACCAGCCTCCATTAAAATGTCAGCTTTTGTTATGCGCGGAAAAAAAAGCAGCACTCTCTAAAAGCTATGCAACATGTAAACTTCCGCTTGCAAACAATAATGCCCCTACGCCTCCGTCCCTCTCTCGGTTAGTCTCGCTGAGAAAATAAAAGAGAAAAAAAAAACTCGAGGATAAAAAAAAAAACGAAGAGAGAAAAAAAAAACGTCGACGCCAATGCGAGAGAGACGCAGCTTCATGCAGACTTCCGGCTGGCGAGACAGGGGGAGAAGCGCCCGCGTGAGCTGCTCAAATTTGGAGAAAGAATTCACAATTGACTTATAACTCTGTGTTAATTACCGGTGCTGGCGATTCCCTTTCAACCCCCAGGGCTCCTCCGGGCCGGGACAGTTCGGAAACTTCGTCCAAATCCGCCCGAACCCCTTGGATTCACCGATTTTTTTTCCCTCAATTTTTTTCTATTTTTTTCTCTCGCGAAGGGCTGTCCGACTCCGCTCGACTACACTTCCTGTGAATGAGGTCAAAATGATCGCAAGCCTGCCGCCAAAGTCACTTCCGCCGTGTGAGGTCAAATATTTTTCCTCCAGAAATAATGGATTTGTGTCCTTGTCATTTACATTTTATCATAAAGTGTTTTACGTTTAACTGTGAAATCAGAAAATGTGAAAACGTCGTCGCCGCCGAGTATGGAAATATGGTGCCTTTTCAATTGTTATAGATATATGTTGCTTTAGTATTTAGCATTTAAGAGTTTTTATTTTAAATCATTTTTTTAAAGAAATGTATATTTTATTGTACTGCTGTGTTTTTGCAGATTTGACAAATAAGTTAAAAACCCACTCTAATAAAGACTGTCATGGAAAACAAAACATAGGTCTGTTATCTGTGCTATAAGTCCCTTTAGTTGTTGTTTTTTTTTAAGTAGGCTACTTATTCTTTATATGATGTATTTTTAATGTTTCATATTTCCTGTACCTTTAACTCTACTGCTGTATTTTTGCAGTTTAGGCAAATGAATTAAAAGGCTGTTATGGAATAAAAAACAGGTGCCTGCACTTTTCTGTAATATATATCCATATGTCTGTACAGTTCTCAGCACATTTACAAAATCATTTTTCACCGTAAAAAAATCTCTCTGTTAATCACTTGATAAGAAAGCTGCTGAAACAATTGTTACAAAAACAAGAAATTTTTTGAAGCTGAAATTGTTAATATTTATTAATTTCATTTTTATTTAGATAATTGTGTTAAGTTTTTATTTGTATTATTTTTTACATTCTATATTGTTCCTTATCTTTATTTCTTTAAATTACTGTTTATTTATATATATATATATATATATATATATATATTTAGCCTGATTATGTATTCTGTATATGTATGTATATTATTGCTTTGTGTTACCGTAAGTCACACACTGTTGTTTTAAAGTATTTTCCAGCTGTGTGTATCCTCTGTGATCGACACTAAATAAAAACACTGTAAGCTGTGGCTGAGGACTTTTAGTGGGTTGGTGTCAAATGAAGTGTCTCCACCCATTTGGGGCGGGGTTATTGGATGCTTCGTACCGATTGGTTCCGATCCGACCAATGAGAGCTCAGCGGGCAAAGCGGTCACACGCAGAATTTCAATTTGAAATCCAAACGGCTGGAAGAGGTTCTGCGGCGGCGGTGTTTTCCTGTGAGTGGACTTCCTTGTGTTAAATGTGTGTTATTATCTGTTTATTTATGTTCATCAACTGTGAGTTATGATTTATATCTTTATGTTAAGATAAAGATTATTGTATGAATGTGTATGTTTATTCTGTAAAGTTAAGTTGCGTGACGTCGGCTAAGCCGCGGTATATTTCAACAGTTGTTTTTGTGGAAACGCGTTATTTGTGTTTATTGTTAATTTGGAGTTTGTTTATTTAAACAAGTTCTATGGGCAAAGTTTTTTTTACCAAATGCCGTTAACTAACGTTATTTATAATTGTTGTGTATTTTGGGCTTGACTTGAAGAAGAACGGACCAGGATCCATGAACAAAGAGGTAAGATTATAAACGGCTGTAAATGCCTGTGCTATCGTTTTCAAACCCCTCGGTTTAAAGAGTTAAACTACAAAGCAAAAACCTCTTTGGAGAGTTTTAAAAGGCTCGGTTTGTCTTGTTAGAAACGCCATCTCAAAACAGTGAGGGGGGAAAAAGCTGCTTTTAAACGTTTTAGGAGCTTATAACGTTAGACAAAGCCACAGACTCGATATATAAATAAAAAAAGCATGCATATGCAGCCTAAACTGCTTATTATTGCTGTACAGTACAAAATGTTATGCACTTCCTGAGCAGTTTAGTTTGGGTATTGAGTAACTACGACTGCTTTGTTTTGGATTGGACGTCTGTCATGAGCTCTGTGGTCATGTGCATCTTCTGAAGGTCTGTTGATGTTTTTCTCTGCAGAATACCTCGTCCCGTCTCCCAGTCATGTCTGGGAAACGGGCGCACACCAACAGCACTGATGGGGAGCAGCAGCAGCCTGCGCAGGTGTGTTTGCAGGTTTCTCTAATTCACCAATATTCATCTCTGGATTGTATTTAATGGAAAAGCATCCTACTTTTCTCCAGAAGAAAATGCGAAAGGTAGATCCAGAACCACCTCAGAGGTTCAGACCTGCAGCTAGTGTTGTGCCTCCGAGACGCCCGGTGGCAGTCAAAGCTCCTGGTAAGTTATACTAAAATTGAATATGCCGTGTTATATTTTTTATTAAACTAGTATAATAGAGATTTCATGTTGTCTCTCTTGTTTTTCAGCCAAACCTCTCCGTCCAACTGGAGCTGCAACAGTGGCTGTTGCACCAGCGAGAGGTATTGCACAACACGTTTGAACGGATCATAAATGCCAAACTGCAAAAAAAATAGATGAGCCACATTTAATATTATAGCCACAGTAAATGCACAATGTGAATATGATGCTTAACATCAATGTTATCTTTGTATCAAGGTGACCAGAGAAAACCTGTTGCAGCGATGTCTAAAGGTAAAAAAATTATGCGTATGTAGGTCAAACATTTTCCTCCCTTTTGTTTTTTAAATATGACGATACAGTTACAGTATAATAAAGTAAATCACTAATGAATGATGTGTCCACTTTCAGCAGCTGCAGGTTCAGGTGCGTCACGGAGGCCAGGATGGGACCTGAAGGGCAAAGTGAGTGACATGGAGGTCAAAGTTCAGAGCTATCAGGGCAAAATCAAATCTGTGAATCAGGAAAATGAATACCTGAAAGACTCCATAAACAAAACCCAAAAGCATAAGGCTGAAATGGAAGAAGAAAACCATGCTCTCAAAAGGCGTATCAGGTAAACATGTCAAAATAACTCCATAATAAATCAGAACCTGTTGGTCTTTTATTCATTTGTCTGAAAATATACCTGGTTCTGTCGTAGGAGTTGTGAAGACGAGCTGGAAAAGCTGGCTACTGTCAAAGATGACCTGGCGCAGACCACTACAGAGAGAGATGGCCTTCAAAAAGACCTCGGCAAGCTCACTCAGGAGCATAAGGTTTTGGAAGGACTCAGGGATCATTTGGAAACTGAGCTCCGTAATATACAGGTAAACATTTAAAAAGCCACGTTTACACCTTGAATTAACATCCACTTTGTGTAATAGGATTCGGTCAAACTCTTCCTGTGTCTTTCTCAGACTCAGCTCGCCATTCAGAGCTCAACACTGAGGCAGTGTCAGGACAATTTGAAGGAGAGCCAAGAACTGGTCAGGAACTTTGAGGAGACGGTGGCCCGTCAAAGAGAAGAGCTCCACTTCGGAGAAATGGAGCGAAGGAAGCTCCACAACACCATTCAAGAGCTCAAAGTAAGCTTGCATGGATTTATTTGGAGAATAATATACTGCTATATAGTTTATTTGGTGTGTGTGGCACCATGTAATGATAAATCATAACTATTTATGACCGAAACAAGCAATAACGCATTTTGTTGGTTACTTGGTGTTTATTTGTCACGTTATTCCCCAGTTTCACAGACATGGCTTAAGCTTGGGGTGTTTCATAAAACAAGTTTACCAAATAAGCCAGGCTTTTTTCATTTAGTCTGACTTATTGTCACTTAAGCCTTGTCTATGAAACCAGGTGTATGTTGGATGTGTTCTTAAAGTAACATTGTCCAAAATCCCACTCATTTATGCCTTCATTCATTTGTGTTTAAATGTGCATTAATCGATGCATACCCCCCTTTTAGGGCAACATCCGAGTGTTTTGTAGGGTCCGCCCACTGCTGACTGGCAGTCAGTCTGATATTCTGCACATCCAGCTGCCGGCCCACGACAACAAGGCTCTTACGCTTGCCAAAACGGAAGAGGTACAAGCTTACCATCATGCTTATGGTTTTATATGTGTTTAGTTTGGTATAATCTAAAGTAGCCAGACCTTCAGACTGAGGACAGAAGGCCTAGACTCAATCACAGCTTTTATTGGCCAAGAAGCACCCCAGACTGTCTGAGTTGTCAGTTGAGGTTTATGGCACGAAACTGTGAAGTTCATCTTTCTACAATGACATAATGCCTTTCAAATTCCCTCTCATCTTCCTCAGTCGCACACAGGGCGCACCACTGACACTCAGAAGAGCTATAACTTCAGCTTTGACCGCGTGTTCGGGCCGCGAGCTTCTCAGCGTGAGGTTTTCGAAGAGATCTCCCTGCTGGTGCAGTCTGCTCTGGATGGGTACAACGTTTGTTGCTTTGCTTATGGCCAAACCGGCAGCGGGAAGACCTTCACTATGGAGGGGGGCGATCTGGAGGATTTGTGGGGAGTCATTCCACGTGCTGTCCAGCAGATCTTTAAATCTGCCAAAGCACTCCAAGAGCAAGGCTGGCAGGTTAGGGCGACGTACAAGTTTTCTTTCACACTCCAGGGTATCCACTCAGTGGTATTGTATGTGGCCTTCTCATGGTTTGTTTATTAATAATATGTTTCCGTGTTGGTATTTTTAGTACACCTTCACTGCTAGCTTTGTGGAGATCTACAATGAGACTCTTCGAGATCTTCTCTACAAGGGAAAACCAAACAAGAGACCTGAACATGACATCAGGAAGGTCTCCAATAATGAGATCACAGTTACCAACCTGACCTACCAAAAGGTCAACAATGAAGATGAGGTACTGCTCACGTATATCTTATTATTGCACGGTGATATCCAGAAATCTGTGTTGTATTTGATCTGTTCCCACATGAGTGTGCAGTTTATTAACTTTCCTTCCTGGTGTCTCAGGTGCAAAACTTGATCATGCTGGCGAACCAGAATCGGTCCACAGCCCGCACAGGCATGAACGATCACTCTTCACGTTCTCACTCTGTGTTCCAGCTAGACATAGAGGGGCAGAACTCTGATCGAGACACCAAGTGCAAGTGTAAGAATCACAGAGCTCATTGATTTCATACATAAATAAAAAAAAAAGTACTGTGTGATTGGCTTTTGTCCCTTTGTATTAAACTATGCACACATGATGCTGCTTTGTTAATAATTAAGCAACTTAATTATATTTGGTTTATAAACATCATGCTCTTTTCCACAGCATTTTCCCCCACCCATGCAATCTGCAATCATGTCTTTTTAAATTCATGTATTATTTGAAAATTCATCATATTCATGTGCAGAATTCAATAGTTTTTCAGTCATTTTGACATCCCTAGTCTTCATATAGAGTTCGTCTATAGTTCTAATTGACATTGATGCCTGACTTTATAGTTATGGCATAATTTACTCACCCCCAAGCCTGTCATCATTTAATCACCCTTAAATAGTTCCAAATTTGTGAATTTCTTTGTTCTGCCGAACACAAAGATATTTTGAAGAAAGTTTGTAACCAGGCTGCTTTGGACATCATTGCACATTTTTACTACTACTACAACCACTTCTGTAGTAGTGGTTGTAGTAGTAGTAGTAGTAGTAGTAGTAAAAAAAAATACTATGGAAGTCAATGATGTCCAAAACAATAATAAATGATGACTTGCTTTTAATTTCTGGGTGAACTGTTCCTTTAATTGTGTATTGCTGGTGTTTCAGCCGTGCTGTGTCTGGTGGATTTGGCCGGTAGTGAGCGAGTGCAGAAGAGTCAGTCTCAAGGAGAGCGTTTCAAGGAGATGACCGCCATCAACTCTTCCCTCACCAACCTGGGAATTGTGATTGCCGCTTTGGCCAACAAGGTATGCTTTTAGTTAACTATCTGAAACCAATTCTGAGTTATTGGAGAGTATAACACTCTCAATATCATACTTTAT
>JAUMHI010000064.1:17347610-17369860 GCA_032359435.1 Enteromius unitaeniatus
AAACTGGAAAAAGCTTGCACTGAGATATCTTAAAATACATGATTGTCATTGTTTGGTCTTAAAATGCTCACAGATAATGCGTTTTTGTCCTAAAAATAGCAAAGGTTTAGTCCTGGCTTAATCTAATCCCTATCCGGGAAACAGGCCCATAATGTTACGGTTGAACCACTGATGGCAGATGAAGCATCTTTCATACTTTTCTGGACCTTGACAGTGTATTTTACTGGCAGTCAGTGGGACAGTCACAAGTCTCCTGGTTTTCATTTAAAAAATCCGAATTTTTGTTTTGAAGACGAACTAAGCATTTACGGGTTTGGGATGACATTGGGGTAAGTGATTAATGACAAAATTCCCATTCTGGGGTGGAGTAATCCTTTAAATAGTATACAGACTGCAATTGCAAACAAGTACAAGAGTAAGTACAGTATACATTACAGTATTGTATTTATTATACTACCTTTAATTTATGCTAATTTAAAATAAAACAATTAAATGATAAATATAAAGATTTTATATGATCGATTGTCATTAAAAATGTTTTATTTTATGCAGTTTATAAAAATTATTTTCATTTTGAGGTTGGTGTGAAATATCAATAGTGATATCAATATGAATTCATAAGTTATTGAGGCACTAATCCCTAATTAATGTCTCTATACTGTTAAGAATTAGCAGTGACGCCACAGAAGAACCACTCTGAGGTTCCCAAGGAGAGACATTTTTTCTTATAGTGTTGAGAACATTTTATAACTGAGAGAACCCTGTTGAAGTAGTATATTGCAAAAAAGCCTTTTGTCCAATGAAAATGTATTATGGATGTTCAAGGTTCTTTGTGCAACCATAAACAACCATAAAAAAGCTTTATTTCTAAGAGTGTATCTTGTACTTGACATTTTAGATTACGGTTGTTATGAGCAACATACAGCAGGTCCGGGTGGTCCAGCGGGGCCTTCGTTTCCTTTCAGTCCTCCAGTGCCCTGTGGAAACACAGAGGTACAGCTCAGTTAGGTATAAAACATTTAAGTGCAGTTTTAGAGTCGGTTGACAGGATACATTTAGAAAAGCTTTTATAATATAAAATTCACTAGAACGGATGAGACTTATTACTGGAGTTCCTGGCAGTCCTCTCTCTCCTGGGAATCCTCTCAGTCCAGGGGGTCCGTCTTTACCGGGGCCGCCGGAGGGGCCAGGATCTCCTTTGGTACCCTCTTTACCAGAAGGACCAGAAAGACCTTGCTCACCGGGTGGTCCTGGGGGTCCTGAGTGACCACGCTCACCCATCGGACCAGTTTCACCGGAGGGACCCTAAACAAGAACTAGACTTGAGTAAAGCTTGTACAGCCCCATACATTTTTGAATTGATTTTAAAGTTGAAATTGTTCAAAAAAGAAACCAAATTTGCTTTTTTTTTGCACAAAACTCACCTGTGGTCCAACAACTCCTGGTGGCCCAGGTGGTCCTGTTTTGCCTTGGAAACCCTAAGAATGCAATGTGAAAAATGTTGCTGTTTAACCTTGATCAGAGTGAGATTTATACTTCAGTCGATAAAACTGAAAGATACATACAACTTCGCCTCTCTGTCCAGGGTGTCCAGGCAGTCCATCTTTCCCTGGAGGTCCCTTCAAAAATCAATTGACATATCAATATGCAATAGAGAAAAATAAACGTTTTTAAGCATCAGATCAAACTAATAAACTGTTCCTTACAGGAGGTCCTTTCGGGCCAGGGAATCCATTTGGACCTTGAGGCCCAGTTAGTCCCTAAAAATATGCAGAAATGTTAAAAATAAAATTAAAGCTGAAGCAAAAACCTAGAAATATTTTACATAAATAAAGTTCTGAAATAAACATACTCTCTCCCCAGGTGGTCCAGAAGGCCCGTCACTGCCAGATCCGCCCTAAAACATCAGAACGTAGAAATTGATTGAAATTAATTGATCTTTGTTGTCATTGTTGAAAAACTACAAAACAAATTATTTGAGCATCTCCTCAAACAATGTCTACTAAAATGACAACAATGAAAACACCATTAAAAAAAATTTACATTTAAAAAATGTTGAAATGAATCTCGTACCTTAGCACCTGGTTTTCCTGTTGCCCCACGGGGTCCTCTCTGCCCTCTGGGACCCTAAAAAGATTATTTTTAAAAGCAAGAAGTCAGAAAATCATTGTGCATTGCTGTACAAGTCATCTGCTTGAATCAAAACTCAAATCAAATGAAAGTAAAAAGTGTTTGTTTATCAACTGTGTAAGAGAATGAGAAGAGAGATGAGATTATGATCTAAGACAGGCCCTTACTGTCGGCCCTCTCTGTCCTCTTGGTCCAGGTTTTCCAATCAAACCCTAGAAAGAGAAAAATCACTTCAGAATATTTCAGCATCGTCAATTCTTTTCCAAAATAAAGGACAATAGTCTATGTGGGACTATTTAATGTGAATGAAGGACTTTACTGAACTTTGACCTTTAATGCAGGAGACGTGGCACTGACATCACTGTGACCTACAAATGCTTCTACTGTTACATTTCAGCCTAATTTATTCTAAAGATTCTTACCCTCCCGCCTTTCTCGCCATTTGCACCAGGGAATCCTGGGAAACCCAGGGAACCCTAAAAATACAAGCATTACATTGATTTAAAAATGCATTCAATTTGATTAAACACTTGGCTATATATATCTTATAATCATAAACAATATTATTTTTTGTTTACCTTAATTCCTTGCCGTCCGGGATATCCAGGAAGTCCAGGCACACCAAGTTTACCCTGGATTGGCACAAATTTGTATGATTTAACACATTTTAGACCAGCAACAATCAGTTTTATATATTTAGAAATATACATTTAATATAACCAGCATAACATTTACATTCATTACAGCTTACTGTCAATATTAATGGCAATGCAAAACATAGCTTATATTCATATTTATATAATGGAAGAAATTAGAAATCATGACTCATTTTACATAAACTAACCTTTTCTCCCACCAGGCCGAGAGGGCCAAGTTCACCAGGGGGACCGACGCGACCCTTCGGCCCCTCGGGACCGTCCTCTCCTCTTGGGCCAGGCACTCCCACTTCTCCCTGGGGGTGCACAACTGATCTCAGTGGGCAGAGTCAAGTGCTTCCATCATTACCATTTCCTATCATTTTACACTTGTGCTAAATCATGTTAATGGATGAGTGGTGATTTGTGATATATAAGACATACCCTCTCTCCCTTCACACCAAAGTCTCCTTTGATTCCAGGGAATCCGTCCTCTCCCTGACAGTAAAGTAAAAAAAGAAATGTATTTAGCACTAATTGTTACATACAAAACTGTAGGGCAATGTTTTAGATCAAAAACACTCACCTTCTCTCCCTTATGGCCCTTCAGTCCACGGATACCTTGAGCGCCCTGTCACAAAACATTTAGTCTTTAGTCTTACACAGCAGAAATCAACCAGTATCAATACATAAACATCTCCATAGACAGAACTGCATATAAAAATGACACGGACAGGGCCATTTCAGAACTTTGGCCATTAATTTATCATGCATTGTCAATTTACAATCTCTTTAATAAAAAATATAATACTTTTTTTTTTAAAGACTGACCTCCATAACACTTATGATTTAATGTCCATTTGCAAAATGATGAAAACAGAAGCTCATTCAAACTAATTACAGAAGATATATATTTTACCTTAATTCCCCGAGGGCCAGGATAGCCAATAGACCCCTGAGGACCATTAGGACCCTAAATATGATGAAGAAAAATCAATGTCAACACACTGGGACTCATGAACATGTCTGGCCTAAAAAATATATTTATACATATATACTTGTTCAGTAGACAACTACAAACGTGCACAAATACAGAAAACTGCATTTGAGAACTTATAAGAGAATTCTACTTTGCATTATCATATGGCTTCACCTGATTTCCTTTGGTTCCACCGGGGCCTTCCTTCCCGGGATGACCCTGTTAAGAGACGAGCAGCATACACTTTATTCTTTACCACAGATAAATAGCCACATACATGTCTTCTGTAACCATTTTGTTTTACCTTATTAAATAAACTGGCAATTGCTCTAAAATAAATCACATAAACTATCAATTTATTGTATGAAAAAAAAAACACATCTAGTACTCACAGGAGGACCGTCAGCTCCGGGCATTCCCGGTAGACCAGGCTTCCCTGTGGGACCCTTTATGAAGACACAAAATGTCATTCTAACTATATACTTGAATCTCAGAATAAGACTAGACATGTAACTATGTCATTTTGTTTCCAAATGCAGACTTCAAAGAGGTGATGTATTTTCCTTATCTATTGCTAATTATTGCTTTGTGCTCTATGATTACAAAAACACTAACTTTCTCTCCTGGTGGTCCAATAGCACCCTGTGGACCTGGCATTCCCTATGGAACAGAAAAACAATCATCTTTAATATACTTCACTATGATTTTTTACAGTTGTCATTCGTTTGTAATAGGCTTATTGTTCACCTGTGTTCCTGGAGCCCCCTGCTGTCCTGGAGGACCAGGCTCTCCTTGGGGACCCTTTAAAAAGACAAGGAGAATTAAGACATATACTGTTTATTTTTTTCTGTTATATGTTCTGATTGCTGTTATTATGAATATTTAACCTGTTGCAAACGTGTGCCAATTATTGCATATTTTACACTGTTCAAGAGCATGCACAGAGCAGTCAGAGTGTACTAAGAATAACAGCTTACTAACCAAGTTTCCTTTTGGACCATGTGGACCATCATTTCCACGAACACCCTGGCAAAGGCAGACAATATGGAGAAATTAAAGAAAGATCTGAACAACCCTATACAAATATTTCTTCTTCACATTTTCTGGAGGTTTTCTGGAAGTTGCTGTGCAGCCATTGCGATTTTCAAAATGTACTTTTTTTTATTCTGCAGTGTTTGTGGTTGAGGTTTCAATGAATACTCACAGGAGGTCCAGGAAGACCAGAAGGCCCTTTAGGCCCCAGCAACCCACGGGGCCCCTATAAAACAAGAAAGAGTTTAATCAAAGAACGTACACAGAAATCGAACTACCCTTACATGTTAAACTGTGCTGCAAAACCAATCTATACAGGTCAGTACTATATAAACTCAAATGTGTGAGAAACACAACACCCACCGGTTCACCGGGAAGACCTCTAGGTCCAATGTCTCCATCGTCTCCCTGACAATTATCAAGGTGGAAGAGGACAATTATTTATAAAAATATCCATTAATGTTAATTTATTGTAACAGTAGAAAATCCTTGAGAATTACCCTTTCTCCATCCTCTCCAGGGGGTCCTGGGGGTCCCATTCCTCCAGTTTGACCCTAAAAATATCATTTTAATATTATTACGTAAGTTATAACTATATTCATATTGTACACATTGGAAGCTAAATTCGATTTTGGCCAAAAAGGGTATCTGTAATTACACTGCCTTAAAAAGAAGGGGCTTATGTTAATACATCAGCACTTACACGATAACCCTTGTCACCAGGCAAACCAGGAAGGCCATCGAAGCCGCGGTCACCCTAATACAGAAAAACACACACGCATAACAAAGCTCAAAATGATTTCTGTGAAGAAGTTTCAGAGCTGGAATAACACAAAAATACACAAATGAATCACACACAAAAAACTAATTTAAACAAAGATGGTGTAGATGTCCGACCTTAACTCCAGACTCTCCTGGCATCCCTCTGGCTCCATCAGCACCAGCCCGACCCTGCAGGAAATATCAAATATAACATTTTATAACATAACATAAAACATTTCTTGAGGGCAATGTGAGGAGTGACACCAAGATTCTAGAATGTGGCTGCTAAGGTGATCTGAATGATTGATATGTGGTTGCTAGGGTGTTATTGCTAGGCGTTTTTTATATGCTTTGAAGTTACTATGATATTCTGCCCCATAAATAAGGACTGTGTTAAAGTAAACCTGTATGTGTTGTTTTCATTCTTCAACAGTTTAGTGGACTCACCCTCCGACCAGATTTACCAGGAGGACCAGACAACCCTTGAGGACCCCTGGGGCCCTGCAAAAACAAAATAGAGATGCATGATTAATTAGAAGGCTCCCAAATATTTGTAACTTTTTAATGCCAGAGCATGTCAGAATGGCTCAGTGTCCTGCTAGTATTCTTAAAGAGTCATAATGGCACAGAAACACAAATCTAGGACTTTACCTGAGGACCAGGGTCCCCGCTTTCCCCCCTTAAACCAGGACTTCCAGGTGTTCCCTATAAAGGATCACAACATCAATATGTAAACGCTTGAAAAACTACAAGTAATACCGTAACAGACATGCCGGTTTTATTTATTCATCTGTGTTTTACCGTAGGTCCTGGACGGCCGGTGAAACCCATTGGCCCTGATGGGCCTTTCATCGCCAGCTAGACAGAAGAAAATTAAGATGCATAAAGTTAGACCTCAATATGGAAAAATATAATATATACATAAAATAACTGCTATATGACAGCTGCTACTAACCCGAGCCTGAGACAGGATGGCTTGAGCTTGGGCCTCCTGTGCTGAGGCAACGGGTCCTTTTTCACCAGCACTCTGTCCGAAACGGAACTGCAAGAACCAGAAAACAGGTATGCCAATTATGGACTTGAAATTATTTAAGATGCGGAAACTTGAGGGGGAGGATGCTGTTGCTGTTATGAATCAAGTCACATGTAACTTGTTTAACCCTAATGCTATAATGGTGACATCTAGTGGTGAGATGACAAGAAAGAAAGAAAGAAAGAAAGTATGAGGCGCCTTGTGGGATTTAAATCAAACTTCGCTTATCAATACATACATAAAACACGCGCATATACACCTATAAATTACTCACATATACATGTATACTACTGGTTGTTCAAATATATGAAATACACACCAATACATCTAATGTTTGTAATGAATGCATAAACACTTAATTAACTTGCATATACACATAAACTCGACGCGTGCATACACTCAAACATACTCGCCTATACATTAAACTCGATCCAAGCATATACACCTACAACAACACACGCACATGCATATAAACTCGCTGCATGCAAACACACCTATACTTACATGCATATACATATAAGCTTGAGTCATGCATAAACCCCTATAAACACTCACATTCACATACATTCACACTCAATGCACACACACACACACACATAAAACACTCGCACAAACATACTAAATAAAATTCAAATCTAAAGTTGTTTATACATATGCAAGTGATTTCATGCAATTAGCATTTTGCAAAGTGTTCTTCACTGAAGAGTATTGGGTCCGTGTACATTGTGATAATTTGTTTTTCAATTTGAAATGAAAGATTCAGAAATGAGAAAACGGTTGTTTTTTTAGTTTTTTAATTTGTTCAAAAAAACGAGATTTAAGCTCGATATTTGTTTTCAGTTCACGGGTAGAAAACAAATAAATGCCTGGACATTTCGTTTTCCACCTGTGGGCGGTCATGACACGCCCCTTACTGCCGATTGGTCAACCAAATCTCATCATCGTCATCTCGTCATCATCCGTTCCTTTAGCTAAATAAAAGCTTTCTGCTGCTATATCAGTATATACCAATATGTCAGCTTTCTTCTGTGCAGCCTGAACACGTTTCACAGAAATAATTATTTTTACAAATATTAATAACGATGAATAATCAGTAAAAATGACGGCATAGGCTCCTTGACAGTTTTATGGAAAATAAGTATGCTAAATATTTAAATGTAAGCATTTCAGTAAAATCTTATTTATATGCAAAAGCCTTTAACCCAGTGGGGGGAAATTTAGTGGAAAAAGACAATCCTGCATCCATTTTTATAGTGTAATTTTTTAATAGTGATTTTTATAATATCACAAATTACCCAGATAATACTGGATCATACTAGATGATACTCAGAGTTTGAACGCAATAGGTTAAAATATAAAAGTGCATACCGGAGTACATTTCTGCTAATAAAGAGTGCTTACTTAAAGAAAGCATATCTGTCACTCTCGGGACAAAGCAGGCACGGGCGCAATCATTAATCATATTTAACTGCGTCAATGTCATTACTGATTGTTTTTAGGGAATGTTTCCATCTATTCACATGTATTTGTACGGACACGAAACGCAATCACGATCAAGGGAATTTCAAGCCTGTGTGCGTATTAATATTTGTGAAATAAATATTTCTGTGAAACGTGTTCAGGCTGCACAGAAGAAAGCTGACATATTGATATATACTAATATAGCAGTTGAACAAGCGAAAAAACGACAGTTTTCTCGTTTTCTCTATTTCGAGAAGTAAAAGTGTAGTTTAAATCACCATGGAGTCTGTGGTTTGATTAGAGGTCTAGGGCTATATGGAGAGCTTGTCCCAATAAAGCAGCATACAGGCTATTTCTTCATGTAATATAAAATAGGCTAATTTACATTCTTATCACATCCTGTGAATATACAACATTACTGAGGTGCTATAGCATCTGACACCATTTATAAGTAGGCTATAAATCTAATTAGCTAGCTACTGTTTACGCGCATTGAGTGTGAATGTATGTGTGAGTGTTTATAGGGGTTTATGCATGACTCAAGCATGTATATGCAAGTAAGTATAGGTGTGTTTGCATGCAGCGAGTTTATATGCATGTGCGTGTGTTGTTGTAGGTGTATATGCATGGATCGAGTTTAAATGTATAGGCGAGTATGTTTGAGTGTATGCACGCGTTGAGTTTATGTGTATATGCAAGTTATTCACGAGTGTTTATGCATTCATTACAAACATTAGATGTATTGGTGTGTAATTCATATATTTATATTAGAACATCCAGTAGTATACATGTATATGTATGTGTAATTTATAGGTGTATATGCGCGTGTTTTATGTATGTATTGATAAGCGAAGTTTGATTTAAATCCCACACGGCGCTTCATAAGAAAGGACACAGACTTACAGGAAGCATAACAGAAGTTCCAGGAGGTCCTGGGACACCATCTGCTCCAGGTAGACCAGCTTTACCAGGAACACCCTACAGAATCAACCAACAAGATTAATATACTGCTTTTAATTCAAATTATAAACACTCTAAACATAACACATTAAGTATATATTCAAAAAGACATGCAAAGTTGGAAGTATGAGCACCACAGTGTATATTTCAAACTAGCATACACAAAAACTAGCAAGCCAAGTCAACTTATTTTTATATTTATTATAATGTCCAAATGACGTTCTTAGCAATGCATATCACTAATCAAATATTAAGTTTTAATATATTTACGGTAGGACATTTACTAAATATCTTCATGGAACATGATCTTTACTTAATATCCTAATGATTTTTGGCATAAAAGAAAAATCAAGAATTTTTACCCATACAGTGTATTTTTGGCTTTTGCTCCAAATATACCCCAGCGACTTATGACTTATGGTTTTGTGGTCCAGGGTCACATATATGTTAAATTACATATAAAAAATAAAATACATATTTCTGACATATTGTTGCTTGCTACATGTACAAAATAATCTCTACTCAAGACAGCATTGTCATTATTCAGCTCAAGTCAGTTCAAGGTTGATTCAATTCAGCTGAATAAGGGTTGATCTTGCAAAATTTAATTATGAACAAATTTGAGACAGCTACAAACCAGAAGACAAGAGAATCATTATTCAGGCCAATTCAGTTTTGACATCAGTGCCATCAAATCAGTAAATGAATGTTAAATGTCTTTTAGACTCCAACTAAGCAGTGGAAGGAACCCAAACTCCATTATTTGACAGAAATAGAGAAAAAAACAGCCTACACATGAAAAACTGTCCACTCACCCTCTCACCGGGATCACCAACAGAACCAGGGGGTCCCTGGGAGCCAGCGGAGCCAGGGAGACCCTAACAAAGATAGAAATATTGCATAATTTAGAGTGTATCGTCTACAAAAATCACAACTGAGAAACTGAAATTTTATCCCAACATATGCTATGTAGTGAAAAATACAAGCGATGCTCAATATTGCAGTTGTTTTAAAGTAAGTTCTTCTTTTCAGTTAGAAGAGCCAAATGTTATTTGATCATTAGCTTAATTTTTTGGGGGGCTGGGAATGCTAACTGATCATAAACAAATAAATTGAACATACTGCTGGTCCTTCTGGTCCAGGTGGTCCTTCAATCATCATGCCCTGCGGAAACAGTCAAATCAAGGAATTAAACATTGAAATAGTACATTTAGAAAACACTAACACAAAAATATTATACAAATAAAAATACATCACAATGCTATTTTACAGCGTCCTCTGCTGGCCTGGATGAATTACATGTGTTAACAGATAGATTATTTCCAGTTGTTATGAAGTAATGTTTTGATTATGCAGATATGACTCTTACAGGTTCAAGGACAGCAGGCTCTCCCTTCTCTCCCTTCAGGGCTCGCACGGAGGCCTGAGGAAAACAGATATGTAACCCAAAACAGAGCCCAGTCAATATACAAACAGAAGAAACCATCCGTCCAAGATGTTCAGGTACCCACCTACATTATACATTACAACCTACTGAAACCTAAGATCTACCTTGACTGAGAAACAAATTTTTTAAGAAGGTTAAGTAGATACTTAGCTGACCAAACAGGCTTAAAATGTCACTTATCTGCTGTTGTGAGGGCATCCATCTAAATGTAAGCAATCCCTATAAATTTTTATTCCTGTATATGCAGGTCTACGGCATATTAATACATACTGTACAGCTCTGGAGCTGAAGCAGAAACACTGTGGTACCCTTCCAAGAAGATACTGCTGTTCTCTGCTGATCAAGATTAGGACTGCTCTCAGATCAGCATAAGAGCAGGAGTCAACCAATACTGATGGTGCTACTGAACTCAGCACTCTATGCAGACTTGCAGAGGAATCTTGTGCAGGGGAAGTAGTGTTTAAGTCTTCAGATAAACAAGGTTTGCTGACATGGGAACCATTTCCTGTTGATGGCATGACTTGCTAAATCATTACTCTGAGCAAACTTGATTTAGTCTCGAGTAAACACTGAATGCAAATTAGTTGACTCTGAAGTCCTCTTCAAAAACCTGGTGAGCAGCTTCACTGTTGACTGCCTACCGACGTTGCTACTGTTGAATAGATTTTTCTTCTTTGATTTGGAGACTAATCATGACATACAGGGAAAAAATAAAAAGATATCATGGCTGCAAATTAAGAATTAATTCTGATGATCGATAACCAGTTTGTTCCCTTGTTTCAGTTAAATTATGGCCACTTTGTATTACTTTGTACCCCCATTTTCATTTAAATAATAATTTGTGACCATGAGGGACTAAATTAAGAAATCAGTCTATAATTTCACTTTTTTTTACATGTCACGAGTAGGGCTCATAATTTGAAAATACAGATGAAAAAACATATATACTAGATGGAAATATAAAAAATATAAAAGGTAAAAGTAATCAGAAAATTAGAAATATTTTCCTTAAGTACTAAAATGACTAAAACTAAAGATACAATTATATACATACAAATTGTATAACCAAAATAAATTATAGAAACTAAATTTAAGCTAAATCTAATCTAATATATAATAAAATTAATAAAACTTCAATATAAAAATATTTTTAAAAATATACAAATATTTAAAAACTGAAAATTCTAAATACTATAATAGAATATCTATGACTCCAACAAGAGTTTGACTTTAATGTTGCTAAGCAAACAATGTGATTCTTTAATAATATTAGCAATTCATAAATCATACAAATAGTCTATATTAATATAGATTATTTATATATGCAGTAAATCTAAATTAATTAAGAATACCAAAATTTATCAATATTACCAATGTTTCATTAAATGTAAGTATATTTGTAATCGATTCCTCTATTTTTGTTTTCTTAGATTAATTCTAGATTTGTCTTTTTAGTAAAGGACATGGGATGCTGTCTTCAAACAAGGTATTTGCAATTGTATTTGTCAGTGCTTTCTAACTTAAATTTGTGTCTAGGCAATTAATTAGGCTTTGGAACAGAACTCAAGTGTTATATTTCGACCAGCACCAGCACTTAGCTGGTCTTGACAACTCCCTGCTTGATTCCTCTGCAAGATTTAACGCCACTGCCAATTCATTTTAAGCTTTTCTCAAAGCTTCAAAGTGAATTTGCTGGAAAGCGTGAGGTAACTTACACCTCCCTCATCTGTCACAGCGGACAGGGCATGGCCGAAGGTGTCTTCCGTCTTGGTTTCGATGATGGGCTCATTGTAGTCCCTGTAGGAATAGTCATACTCCTTTGCTCCATAGTCGCTCGTAATGAACTCCTCAGTGAAGGGCTCGTCTGGCGTCTGAGACACCCCTTCACCACCTGACTTGGCTGCATCGATTTCCTCAGCGCCAACAGTCTCGTCAACCTGGGCCGTACCATTGGGAGCAGAGGTAGGGGTGGAGCGGGAGGAAGAACATATGGTGTGATGGGGCAGAAATGAATAGAAAATAGGAAAATAGAGGGGAAAGTGGAAATTAGAAGGCAAAGAGGCAGAATAATCAGAATAATAGATCTTACCTGATGTCAAACAGATATGAGAGAGTGGCAAACATCCACACACAGGCACATACACACACTACACAGTCTTCTTCATGTATAATAGTATACATTGAATCAATTGTCTTATTTATTGTTCAGTCTGAAGGCCTGTTCACACCAAGAACAATAACTATAAAGATAACTGTAATATTAATCATATTAGCATCCACACCAATAGATTATAATGTTCTGTTTATTAAATGCTCAAGCTTAGTGGCTTCCTTCCTCTGTGCTGTTACTATTATAGTTGTGTTGTAAACGCAGAATAAAAATGATTATTACAAATTTATAGCAATAGTTACTCTCCTTGATGTGAACGGTCCTTAAAAAAGCACTTGTCCATTTCTTCTCCGTCATCAAGGCATTGACTTAGCAAAATGTGTGACCATAATTATGAGCGCTGTGCCTCAATTATACATTTAAATCCTTTTTCTGCTGCAAATATTTTCCAAATATTGTTAATAAATAAGATAATTAGAGTCAAAATGAGACCGCAGAATCACTCAGGTCTATGGCAACACACTCTGGGGCAAAAACTAAAGCACTACTTCTAGTCTCTTACCATTGTATTGTTGACTCGCGTCCATATCCAAACTATTCATAAACATCTATTCTTAAATACAAACCTGACCATAAACATGTTTTAGTTAGTTTTATCCATTACTAACCCACTTACTTAGTTTGTCAAAGTAAAACGGTAGGATATAAAGTTTCTCAGTTTCTTAAATCTAACATATTGGCAGTGTTTGTGTCCCAAACAAATCTCAAAAGAAGCTGTCCAGCAATGAATGCATGGTATTCATTCCATAATTGTATCATTTCTTTTGCTCTGTTTCTCAAGATTTCCATTCTTATGTTAAGATGGTGTCTTGTTCTTGACATAGGAACAAGGAGAAAATCTTGAGGCAATTCTAGAATCACAAAGGAATATCTGATAAAAATGGATGCTATGCATTCATTTTGCAGTTAAGTACAGCACTTATTATGGCACACGTGGCTGCAGAATAGTTAATTGTTAAGGTAAATATACACAGGCTGGTCTCACCTCCATATTGATTTAGAGTAATTGAGAGACTGTTTTTAGCTCCATGTCTCTCAGATATCTATGGGTGTGGGTTACCTGGTTAATGGTTTCTTCATATCCAGTCAGATCAGTCTCTGGCTGTGGGCTCGCCTCTTCTTCTACTGCATAAAAATAATCGCTCTCTGTGGGGGTGTGGTCAGCCTCTGAGTAAGCAGGATCTATGTCCTGATTGGAGGAGGCCGAGAGGTGGGAGGGGTTGGGGGAGGAGGTAAGCAGATTTGAAGGGGAGAGATTGATTAGTATGAAACAAGCTCAGGTCTGATGAACTTGCAGAAAGAAAAGATCAATATGTTTTTGCCAACAGACACGCAAAAACACCATTGATCTCATGTCATAGTAAAATCAGAACAGGAAACATTTGCAGCCGGAATCAAAAATCTTGTAATAAGTCTTTGCATTGTAAAAGACTTATATTAATTGCCAAGATTTGTTGTCCCAGATTTTCCTTTTAACCTGATTTGGTTTAATTAGCCACTTTGCCATTTCAAGGAAAAAATATAGTCAAAACTTGACTTTAAAGTTGTTGATGTTGGTGTCAATGGTCCCAGACCATTGAAACGCAACTGACAGCATTAGTAAACAACTTTCGAACATTTGTCTACAATTTCAGATCTTCAACAAAGACAGAAAGAGTTGATAATCACGGAGTGCAGCTGTTTTAAACAGGATCCTTTGCTTCATTCACATACTACTGGCAGGACAGCATTTCACAAACAACACATAAAAGAAAAACAGACTGAGGTCGTGAAGGGAAACGAAGAAAGAGACTCGTTGTGTCATGTGTAACATTGAGCTCTACCTAACCGCGACTTCTGATGTTTCTTAACCGAAAACATGCTCTAATCGGCATTACCTGGTGATCTACTTCATAAAAACTAACCAGTTAAAGAGTGTAGATTTGGAGTGAAAAGAAGACAGACAAAAGACTGTACAAATAGCCATGCGGTGATGACACAGTCTATACCGCTTATCATATCCTTCTAATGACCTTGCAGATCATTTGATATATGAAAGGGTGGAGAAGATCCAGTGGGTCTGTATGTCTCCAACCTCACAGCTGGTTAATGTCATGATACCTTTTTGGTTTTACACACTCATTTAAAAGTAAAAAATATGTTAAGAATGTGCTGTAATAAACAAAAAAAAAAAAAAAATCTTTCCTGATTCTGTTCTGAATGACATTAATACTGAAAATGTGTGTAAAACCTGAAAGGCAAGATGGCAAGACCTTATTCACAAAGCACACCAGAGAACGTGTTGCATCTGAGATCTGAGAATCTTTGAGATGCTTTATGAACGCAGGATTGGAGAGGTTGGAAATACAGCTCTGGAAAGCCAACGCGGGCTCTTGATTTTGTACCTGTTGATAACCATTGGTCGCTTCCTTCTTGGGTATTTTTGGAGAAGCCTTGTCGAAGGGTGGGAAATTTTTGGACGCTGATTTGACGTTATTGCCATCCAAGACCCTAGTCTTTGCAGGGAGAGGTGCAGGGGTGGGTTTTGGGGTTTTAACCACAGGTTTGGTCGCTTTTGGTTTTGCGGGTGGTGCATTGGCTTTTGTTTTGTCTTTAGTTGGTTGTGGTTTGGTCTCAGGTTTCTTCGTAGTTGTCTTTACTACTTTGGTCGTTGCTGCCTTTTGAGTCTTCGCTGTTTTCGCACCATTAGCTTTAGCTTCTCCGTTCGCTTTTTTCTCCGTAGCTGCCTTCCCGTTGCCATTGTTATTGGCTTTGCCATTGCTGCCAGCCTTACCATTAGCATCTTTCCCATTCCCATTGCTTTTGCCATTGCCATTACCGTTTACTTTAGCTTGACCATTATTTTTTCCATTGTCGTTTGCCTTCTTTTTGTTTTCAATCTTTGGAGCCGGTGTTGCCTTTGTTTTGGATGCTATTTTAGAAGCTAAAGTAGGTTTTATCTTTGAGATCAAGGTTTGCGCTGCAGTAGGTTTGGCCTTTGGCTTTGGAGTTGGCTTGGTTTTAGCTGGTTTAGCTGGAGCAGCTTTGGCTGGGGCAGTTTTTGACTTATCAGCTTTGCCGTTGTTTAACTTTCCCTAATTTTGGTTTTATTTAAAAGCGCAGGTGGTAGGTCAGCATTGATGAAAAGAGAGTGAATGAGAGAGAGACAGAGAATGACATCAGGGATATGGATGGGATTGAAAGCAGTGGGGATGGACAGAAAAAGAGAGAGAGACAACACAATGAATTTAAGATCGCTGGCGCTTGAATGACTGACTGAGATTTCAATGGCATTACTGGATACAGTACAAAGTTAAATCAGATTATACTATGTTTATAGTAAGTTCATGAACTTTAGTTATACCTACAGAAACAAACAATTTGATACTGTTTTCTCCAATAATGCCAATCTCCACATTAAAAAAGCAGCATGTTGTGCGCATGGGGATATAACGCTGTGAGGCACTGGGGAAAAGTTTGCTCAAATAGCATCTGCTGATAAAACCGATGCATGGCTGGTACAATGTGCTGCCCAACTGCACAGAAAGAGAGAGATATTAAAGGAAAGGAAGGGAGATAGTCATAACACACCATTCATAACCCCATTAAAATGACATTGCTAGCAAATGAAGAAAATCGTTTAATTAAGTAACCGTTTAAGTGATTCAAATATTATACACTAATCAATGTGAAAGAAATGAATGGCGTAGACTACCCAGATTCAGATGACAAGCAAAAGCACAAACAGCAGAAAATAAAACAGGCATATTAATTGAAGACTAATCCTCAAGTTGACACATATACTGAGCTGAACTAGTATAGGTTAACTGTACTCACAGTGAAACACAAAATAGCTTTTAAAAGAGCTCAGTGGGCACGCAAGATGAAGACATGACTGTCCACAGGACCAGAAAAACAGCACTACTAATAAGTGAGAGTACAATCTTGGCCAAAGTGAAAGTAAACCTATAAAGTGAAGAGGTGGATATAAATAAACACATAGACACAGACGCTTGTTGTAAATGATAACAGATCAGAGTGACACAAGACACAAGCGAAGTCACACGTTTTGTTACTCGCACAACAGGTGAAACGTGAAAACATGCAAATACACACAGAAATAAAACCAGGTTTAAGAAGAGTAATGCCATGCAATTGAGAAGAATGAAACGTTGTTTCCTTATAAATAACCCTGTTTACCTGAGCTATTATGTCAGTATCAAATAAAAATTTTACAATGGTCCTGCTTACATGCACATTAAAATTCGGAATGGTCAGAATATGGACTTCAGACATAAAATAAATAAATATATATAATTAACTTAAAATATAGATACATAAACTTATACATTTCTTTTAAAGCTACTGGATATAATTGAGATACAGCATAAATGTACAAGAAAATATCATTTATTCTGTATATAATTTATGTGCTAATTTATTCACTGTTTTGTAAATCAATATTACTGTCTCTCTCTCTAGAGCTGTTGGTTTAACACAGTGGGGCCATGATCTGTGATATAGTGTGTGTGTGTGTGTGTGTGTGTGTGCTGACCCTCCAGTGCCCTTTAAATATCCACATACACACAATCATGAACTGACCAACACAAACATTCTGACACTATACAGGTACACATATATGACAAAGGACAACATCTAAATGACACAAGCAACATCAATATTATAGTAAGACAGGTGATGGACGAGATGGCGAACGGAAAGAGGTGGGACGTCACATGACAATGTGAAACAAGAGTGAACAGAAAAGAGAGGATGACCATATTCAATTGAAAGAGACAGGTGGGTCCAACTGGTTTTGTAAAATATATACATTTAAAGAAAATGTAAACTTAAACCCACAGCAATGCCATAGAAATATTTGCATTCTGACTTCAGCCTGGTATTGTTTATTCCTTTTATTTGCATACTATAATATGTTTTTCCCCTATATATTTCTTGTTTTTCTTCTATATATTCAAGTATGCATTATCCTGAACCAATGCTTAGAGTGAAAAAATATTCCACTGCAAAATATTATTTTCAAAAAGTCAATATTTTATTTTGGTTTCTATAAAACATCTTTATAATAAATGCGCTTACTTGAGAAGGAATGTATAAGACTCTGAGGCTTGCTATCATTTTTTTTTATCTGCTGTCTTCTTTCTTCAGGACTGGTTGCTTTTTTAAATAAAAAAGTAAAAATATGCATAGTATAATAGTGCTACTAAAACAAAAAATTAAACAAATTTAAAAACCCTTAAGATAAAATGTAGAAAGAAAAGAACACATCTTAGGCACACAGAATAACATAGGTGGATTTTGAATGATTAATTGCTGCTTTGAATGATTATGTAATTGTAATATGAAATTTGATTTATTGTGCAGTCCTATTAGAAAACAAGACAAAAATGCAGATTAAAAAAAATATGTATTTTAAAAAATGATACCTAAATCAGGTATCATGCTGTCTCTTTCTCCTCCTCTCTTTTCTAATTCACTCCATTTGCAATCTCCCTCTTTACCTCTTTGTTGGGGTCCACGGCTGGGACGGATTGGGAGGGAGGGACACTCGTAGTTCCTTCATAATAATAGGGGTATTCATAATCATCCCGCTCTTCATCAAAGTACTGAGAGACATGGGGGGAGAGAGAGGAGCAGTGAAGCCAGAGGAATGCAGGGAAGGAGAGAGAGAGGCCCAGTGAGTGACCATCAGAGAATGTAGCAAATGACAAGAGGGAAGAAAGAAGACTTTGAGAAGAGAAAACGAATGAGAGAATGACAGGGAGAGAGGAGAGAAACGTGAAGGATGAGTAAAGTGAGATGTAGGAACTAGAAAGAAGGGCAAGATGAAGGCATGATGGTTTTATCATTTGTTCATCAGACTCATGTCTTTGAGTAACACTCAGCGGTTACTGCATTACTGCAAAACACACTGAGAACCTCAATGAACAAGAAAACAAACGCATTCATCTGAAAAGCTGACACAAGGGTATACTGTAAGCAGTAAGCAAAGTAAAGCTATTATATGCAGTTTCAGCATTTAGATTCAATCGGATGTTCTAAAATAGTTTCACACTAAATTAAGCTAATATGAGCTGTGCTTGAAGCCATTTTAATAAAGGCCATTGTGGCAAGTTGCTATGTTGCTCAGTCTATTTGACTAAAGAATTATTTATTCTGATTGATTAAATTTATTCAATGTAACTATTTATTGAACAACAGAGTCATTTATTATATTTCTCTCTCAATGTTATTGTATTTAAATAAAGGGAAAAAAAGTTTTCATTATTTGAAAAAAAAAAAAAACATAACTGGAATAATATCAAATACAAAAAATATTAATAACATTGTAATTTGTTTTAGCTAGGCAACATTTACATTTTAATTGAGCTAAACCTGTATTAAAACTAAAATATAATTTAATAAAACTATATAGACAGATGTAGTTAAATAGAGAAAAAAATACTTACGTTAAAACTCAAACTCAAAATAATAATAAAAACAACATTTGTATCTTACTGATATTAAAATACGCTACATCTTCATTAAAGCAATACATTATAGAGCACCTTTTTTAACCATGGTGCCTATGAAGCTGTAATATAGCTCCTCATGGTTGCTAGTTTGATCTAAACTGTGAGATTCCTCTTGAACTTTGTAAGAGATAAATCTTCAAAAAGCCACATGCGCTGATGAGAAACTGAGACTGCATTAGGACAGAGCAGCTTTGATGATGTGGAAGAGCTGTGGATGTATGAACGTGTGTTCAGGGGAGAGGTGTGTGTATCTGACTGTTATACTGCAGTTTGTGGCTGATTTTCATGAATATTCAGCTGGCATTCTGATGTGAGATGCTTTTGTGTGTAACATTTACAATATCTGGCTTGGCCCATATTTATCCAAGCATTTAGCGCAAGTCCAATCCAAATCAAATACAGATGCAGCTTTTGAATGGCATGATTAATGAAGATTTTACAGCAAATATTTGGATGAGTTGCTGTTTTGCATATGCATACATTGATACACTGATGCATTAAGAGCTGTTTCTACTAGTGCAACTCCATTTAGTTATCTCACATCAGGACACTTGGCCCCATTGTAAAAGTATGCTGTGGTACTCACGTAGCTGTTAGGGTCCTGGGACTGAACTTTGGGCAGAGGGGAGTCACAGTCAGGGCTGTAGTGCTCACAGAAGTCATAAGCAGCCTGAGGATTGGATGCGATCAGTAGCTGCTGGATCTCACCCTGGAGAGAAGAGAAGAAAAAAAAGAGATGTCACTTTAACAACCAGATTTGAATAAAGGATCAATTTTAAGCAGACTAGATGTCTCAACTAGTTTGTAAGTTTGTAAGTGGTCCACCATTATAAAAACATGTTGAACAATGTCACATTCTCAGTAACATTTGTGTGAGATTTCAGATGGTAAAAAGAGATTTAAGAAGACAGATGCATGAAGATGCAAAAAGAAAATTTTCAAATCGTCAAAGTTGATAAATAAATACTTACTGGTTTACATATAAGGTCAGGAATGTGTATTATTAGTACATTTTATCAGTTTTGATTTCATGTTGATTATTTCACTTGCCTATGGAATGACCATATATTGACTTAACTTGATGCAACTTACAAAAACTCCAAACATGTTCCAAAGAAATTCTTCTTAAAAGGATAGTTCACCCAAAAAATTAAATACTGTTATCATTTACTCATTATGTATTAAACATGAGGGTAACTAAACAGTTGCCGGTCCCCACGAACATCCGTATTATGGAAGTCAGTGGGGATTATAAACTGTTTGATTAACCGTACTCTTCAAAATATCTTCAAATATCCAACAGAAGAAAGAAATTCATGAGTAAACGATGGCAGAATTTTTGATTGGGGTGAACGCTCCCTTTAATTGTCGTCTATCAATCACAAAGTGTGTATGACAGAATTTTCTTGATATCTCTTGCACAAGGTGTACCAGACCTGGAAGACCTCCTCATCCAGGAGACGGGCTCCAAACACAGTGATGCCCTTGGTGTCCAAGACTGGGTTGTTGCTACGCGCCAGAGTTTTTGTGATAGGATTCTTGCAGTCAAGGATCAGAGTGATGTTCTTCTTCTGCACAGAAATGGCAATGCGGTGCCACCTATAGGACGAGAGTAGATAGTAAAGGTTTAATCCGCGTGAACTGGATTACACAGCAGTTCCTGTAGCAGTTTGTGTCTTTGCCAAGACCCATTAATATAGACTGTAAGGAACCTTTCAGTCACTACATACATTTCTTAGTCTAAAAACTGATGTTTACTATTTTACATGTCACATTGCTTGGAAACTAGCAAAAACAGCATCATGGTTGTATAACACAAGTAATTTTAAGAGATTAGAAACTCCATGGGCTGATAGGACTCAGCAGGCATTGGTTACTGACTTGCCGTCAGCCAGGTTGACCGATTTGAACAGTGGGTAGTCCTCTGGGGCGGGTTTGCGATTCTGGTCCTCATACAGGAAGATGGGCGAGCGTCCCAATTCTAGACCAAGCTGCTGGACACCCTGCTCATTATATATAGACAGCAGGAAGGCCTGAAGACCAGCCTTGGCCTTTACCAGAGTCATGATGGAGAAGTTCTCCGGGAAACGTCCTACAAGAATAAAATACAAAATTATAGAAATATGAAGATTTGAGACAAATAAAGATGGTTACTTCAAGCACAGACACATTTTCAGTCTGGGATAAAGCTATGATTCATGACTCAGCTTGCAGAAATTGCACATGATTCATTGTCGCTAACATTCAGATTTAGTTTTAACTATGCAACCATCTCATTAGCTACTGAAAAGCTCTCATCCTGCTTTTGAGGAGTAATTGCATGTTAGGTACCCAAATGATTTTAACTCAGACCTAGTAATCTTTCTAAGCATATTAAAATGGCATCCAGAAAAAAACAGAACCTAAAAAACAGTATGAGAATGAATCCGTCTGAGAATAAATATATATATCCCCATTAATCGCGTCCAAAATAAAGAATTTTGTTCACATAATACATGAGTGTGTAGTGTGTATATTTATCATGTATATACAAACATATGCATGTGTTATATTTATATATTAAAATATATTTATATATAATATCATAATAATACAAATAAATAAATATATATACATGCAAACATGTTCAATATACACTGCCCTCCACTAATATTGGCACCCTTGGTAAATCTGAGCAAAGATGGCTGTGAAAATAAATCTGTATTGTTCATCCTTTTGATCTTTCGTTCAAAAAATTTACAAAATTCTAACCTATCATTGAATTAAAACAATTGAAATGGGGAGAAAATCTCATTGTGAAATAAATGTTTTCCTCCAATATATGTTGGCCAATATTATTTGCACCCCTAGAATATTTTATGAGTACAATATCTTCACATTCATAGTATATTCACAATTTTGAGCACTCCAGGGTGATTATGAAGATGAAAATGTCCAGCCCTGGCTTCCTGTTTCACAGAAATATATATAGGAGGGAAAGCAAAGGCCAAAATCCCTTAATTATCAACACAATGAGAAAAACCAAAGAATATATTTCTTATATGCTGTCAAAGATAACTGAGCTTCACAAATTAGTGAAGTGGCTTTAAGAAAAGAGCTAAAGCAGTGAAAATGTCCATTTCCACC